>VZTY01019022.1:258547-347831 GCA_013400935.1 Turnix velox
AGAGGGGGAAGTAGGTCAGGGAAGAAGAAGCCGCTGTGGCAGCTGAGATATGTCAGGAGGACTAAGAGAAGCAGAAAAATGTGTGCAAAGGTTCTCTGCCAAAACCAGCTCAGGAAATATGAAATGAGCAGATCAATCTTTGCAGCTATATTTGAATTATTCTTTTCCTCAGTCACAGTGGGACAGAACTTCATTCCAGAGAGGCCTGGGCATAGTGGTGGTACTGTGTTGGGTCTCCAAACCTCTACTCTCTACTGGTGACACAGCTGGGGGCCGAGGGGATCTGACACCTAGGTGTTTAGTCAGTGAGAGCTCAAAAGCACTGATCCACTGCCACCAGTGGCATAAGTGGACTTCACAGTGAAGATGCCACAGAGAAACAGAAATAGAAGTGTGATGTAAGGAACCTCCTCCCATGGTTCATTTTAAAACCTATGAAATTATGCTGAAGATGGGACTTGCTCTACTCACAACTGCAACACAATGGATATGACTGCTGGTGTGACCTCCTGGGTACTTCTCCAGAGTCCTGTCTTCCTAGACAGCACTGCTAGCATTTCCAGGTGGCACCAGAAACAGTTCAGGTAGGGAACAGAATCCCAGCTTGTGCCAAATACCTCCAAAGCTCTGCTTGAAGCATCAACAGTTGTTTATCCCTCCCTACCATCCTCTCTCCTGGGACAGCCCCTGTACTGCCCGACCCTCTTATCTGTGCCCTCTGCCTGCACCATCCCCAAGAGACTACTGCATCACATCCCACTGCTCAGCAGAAACCTCCTTTCATGGCTTAATTAATACTAGTTCCAGTAGTCAGGAATGCTGCTGTAGGTAACCTCCTCCTTGACATTCATGAGTGAGACCTGATCTTGAGAAACACACAAAAACAGAAATAAGAAAGCACTTTCTGGACAAGCTTTTCCAAAAAATAACAAAGTGTGGATGCACGCTCCAGTCTATGGGATTACATTACCTGAATGCTCTGCAAACCCCATCAAGAGGAACATCAGCACAAGTGCAGTCATGGGTCACCAACTCGACACCTCTGTCCTATTTACCCCTCTATAATATTGTATTTCCAAGCAGAAATACATGCCCATCTAGGCCACCTTTAGCATGGTGGCCTGGCCATTGCATGGAGTAGGCTGCTGAACCACATGAAGCCAAGGAACAAATGGATTGCAGGGGCTGTGACAGGGGTATACAGCCAGCCTTGTGGGATAGGCTGTGTGGCCAGGCTCTGCTCTCTGCCTCTGGCAGGCAGGTCCTCTATCAGGTCTAAAACAAGGTGCAAGTTGATGTGAAGCACAATGTTTAAGATCTTAAATAAGTGAATAGAGTGTATGGACATTATTGAAACACATAAGGTCTGTCAGGTAAGGACAACTGCGCTACACACCCTACACTGCCCTGGGTAAACCAAGGTCCTGAGCTGTGTTATTTGGCACTGCAGGGAAACAAATTCACTTATAACAGTAGAAATCAAGAAAACAGAGACTTTCTGTTATTTTCTCCCATATGTTTCAGCTTCCCAAAAAAAAAGCTCTCATTAACCACTGTTAATCATGCAAATTGGCAGAAACACCCCTCCAGCTGGCTGCTCACTTTGATGTCTCCAGATTGACATGGGGTGACTGTGGGCCACTGCTGGGGCAATGAAGCTTCCCTGCTCCTCCATCAGTAGGGGGGAACATCAGGAGGCTCTGCCACTCCTGATGAATGATCATCAAGCACGATGGAGAGAAGCCATCTCCCAGTTTTGAGGAGTGGATGAGGAAGGAGGGCTTTTTCTTTTACTTGTGGGTGGGTAATGCCTAGCAGGAATCCACCTCAGGTATCAGACTTTGCATTCCCCAATTCTCAATGGAGTAATGGGGTGGTTTTCTCCATTCAAAAAGAAGGATGGAAAGTGCCTGCTGCACCAATAGCACCTGTGCAGGCTCAGATGGCCATCACTGACCTGTATGGCTGATGCCCTCACATGGGAAATGAGAAACCTGCAGGCTGGACCATCTCCAGCCTTTACTCTCCTTTCACAAAAGATGCTCTAAGTCACAAAGCTGAAATGCAGAGGAGGTGGGTGGACTCAGCACATTGCCTGCAGGAGCTGCACCAGTGCAAGTTCAGAATTGCCAGAAGAAGAATGGCCCAAAAAGGAGGTTGGCTTTCTGACATGGCAGATACGGCATGGATCGAGTGTATTCTTCCTCCTTTAAGCACTGATTTGACATCAATGTCCCTCCAGAAATTTGAAAGGAGGCTCAGCACAGCGTGGTACCTGCCTTTTCAGAGGTGACAAGTATCAATGGGCTGCATCCCAACCCAGTCAGTAGACAGGTAGTCAGTCTGAACGACACACAGGGGCCTCCTGACCTTGGCTCCCTGAACAGCTCAATGATGCCCTTCTGCGGCCCAGCTGTATTTTTAGGTCTTTCTCCCTGCTGATTCATTAGGGGAGATGATGTTCTCCAAACTGCCGGGTGTCTGACCCTTGAGGTGTGTTCACTGCACACTCCTGATAAATATAGACCTCTTCAATTGCATAACCTATCTAATAAGCAGCCTCTGTCCTCCCTGCAGGGACACGGGGGACTGGGAACTAAAATGCCTCTGCCAAGAGTGTGAATGGATGCCTTGTTATTTATTTTATTTCCACTGTCTTCTATTTTTGATGACTTCCTGCTGTATTGACTTGAGTGACTCAGTGAGGTTCAGTGGCCCTGGAAGTACTCCAGGTTCAGCACAACCGCACCACTCTGCTCACCACCATCACTGTGGAGGATAAGGTCCTTTCTGATCCTCCTCTCTGCTGGAGGCGATGCATCAGAGCAGGATGGGACAGGAATATTAGGATTTGGACAGAAACAGCTAAAACAAGACACAGCTAAAAGGTATCAGTGCATTTGGCAGACTAGGGGTAATCAAAGGACTTCATGCCTAGGGTGGTAATGGTCTAGCACTGGAAAAAGCACCTGATTTGGTTAATAGAGCAACAAAAACAACTAATTCCATGCTGTGTCAACATAGAAAGCTTAAAAAGTCCATGAGCTTGGTATAGTAAAGACATGTTGATAACAGACAGACATCAGTGATCAGTTATCAGAAGGAACATCTGATAATTTTAGGACCTAAATATGACTGCAGTGGTTGAGTGGCAAAGTGCAGATTAATCACTAAATAAATCAGTCAAAGTAAGATGAAGCACTTACTAAGAGACTTGACAATTGCATACGAAAGTGGGGGTTTGGTGCACTGGTTTTTCACTCCTGGTCTTTGGCACTTGCAGCAAGAGCCGCCAGCAAGACCAAGTCTGCCCCATGTCAGGTTTCTTTCCTTGAGAAACATTCCAGAATCTGCTAATCATTAACCAATGCAAGTCTCATATTATTTTAGGAAGAGAAGTAGGTGTTCCCATCAAATGCATTCACAGCTTGCCATCAGTTTGGCATTGCTCAGCCAGGCTGGCTGTGAGCAGCACCATGAGGGCCAATAGGGTTGTGGAGATCGTGACTGCAAAGAGGACCACAGAGACAGCTTGAGCGATATTTATAACAAGGACCATGATACCTATATTTGTTGTCCCTGCTGTGCAAGCATCCAGCATGTCCTGTAATAAATTTAATGGCTTTTACGCAGTGGCTAGGGATTAGAAAGCTAATTAAAGATTAGGTATTTAACCTCCTTGGTTTAACAGACTGTTAATCAGTCATGAATCTGATCCTTTCCATTCATCAGCACCCCCTGCTACCAGCTCCAGGCTGGAGCCTGGCAGAGGCCTGTTCCCAAAGCAGGGGGTCTGATCTGGCCTCCACAGAAGAAAACAGCCAAGCTTTTGCTCCTGGACCAGTTGTTCCCTAATATGCTGTGGCCTGCCATCAGGCTGAGGAAAAGGGACAACTGTGAAAAACAGCCTGCCAGGGAGCTGGACCCTGTTTTCACCCATGCTCTGTGGCATGTGGTTTGTGTTCCCAGCAGCAGCAGAGCTCCAGGAAACATCCCCAGTTCTGCAGAACCACCAGGGAAGCAGGAGGTGTTTGAGACATGCTGCTGGTTGGCAGACCCAACAACAGAGCCCAAACTGCCTTTGCCCCAGGGTCTGTGCACTGCCACTAGGATCACAGGCCTGGGGCCTGTCCCAGCCTGCAGCAGAAGACACCAAGCTCCACCGCTCCTTGTCTGCAACACTCACCTCTACCTCCCAGCCTTAAATGATGCAGAAAGTCTAAGGACTTTCCAGCTGGAAAGACTCAGCAGGAAGCAGCTAATGCAACCTCTCTTGCTCATCCACTGTACTCATGTCCAACAGATAATAAAACCACAGGCTCCTTTCTCATTAATCCCTAATTAAGCTCTCTCTCACTTTCATAGCACTTAGTCATTAGTGGTGGAAAGCTGCCATTAACCTTCACATGTTGAGAGGAGGCATATCAGAACACCTTGCTGTGACCTTGCATAAAACATCTCCTTGTGGCCGCTCTCAGGAGCTCTTGGAATACACAAAACCCCCTTCCCACAGCAAAGGTAGAAAAACAAACCTCCAGAAGAGTACAGTATCTGCAGTAAGGAGGGTGGAGATGTCACACGCTCAGTGGACACTTGACCACTGAGTGACTACAAGGTCAGGTTTGCTCTTGCAGAGCGGCCTACAGAAAGGCAGGGGTAGGACTTTTTAATAAGATATCTGATGGTAGGACCAGAAATAATGGATGTAAACTGAAAGAGGGTAGATTCAGGCTAGACATAAGAAATTCTTTATGGTGAGGGTAGTGAAACACTGGAACAGATTGCCCAGAGAGGTTGTGGATGCCCTCTCTGGAGGTTTTTAAGGCCAGGCTGGACAAGGCACTGAGCAGCCTGATCTAGTGGGAGGTGTCCCTGCCTATGGCAGGGGGGTTGGAATTTGATGATTGCATTACTTACATCGTTAAGAAGACCACCAAGGACACCTGAAGGGTGATAAAAGGACAGAGTTAAAATGGAGGACTTACCTCTTCCAAGCCACAGCTGGTTCCACAGCAAGGGTTAAATGAAGCCGTATCTCTGGCATGCTCAAAGGCTTCCCCATCCCTTATATGAGGCTAGAATCATAGAATCACCATGGTTGGAAGGGGCCTTTCAGATCATTGAGTACAACCATTAACCCAACCCTAACAAGAATCATCACTAAACCATATATCTAAGCTCTATGTCTACCCATCTCTTCAATAACTCCAAGGATGGTACCTCAACCACTTCCTTGGGCAGCCTGTTCCAATGATTAATAATTCTTTCAGTGCAAAAATTTGTCCTAATTTCCAGTCTACACTTCCCCTAGAAGAGAGGGTAGAGCCATCTTTCCCTTTCCAAATTCCCATGGAGAGAAGTAGATATACCATTTCAACAGCCATGGGTCAATGACTCAAATGGACATGGGTCTGCTCCCAAAAGACTGCCATATGATTGAAGACAAGGGTTGCTCCTTACCAGTGGAAGACAAAATGTGATGCAACAGAAAGCAAAGGGCAAAATTCAACACATGCAATACTTCAGGTCTTTATTGTTGCCATAGAGTAACTGGTATATGGTTGGAACATTCTAATATAATTAGTAAACTCTGAGAACTAAGGCTTTCTGTAGGTTTGTAGTATCCTGGTGTTTCCTTTTACACAGTGTGCATACAAAATCAAGTTATAAAAACAGAGATCTTTTCTTAAACAACAAAGCTAGGAACCAAATTTTGTATGATCAAGGCAATACCTCACAGACCAGCCTAAGGCCTTGCAGCCTTGAAGCTAAGAGAGAAACACCTTGGTCTGACATCCTGCTGCCCAGATGAGCTTGATGACAAACACGGATGGCAGGATTTCAACCTTCCGTTCCCAGCAGAGAGAAAGAAATCCCCAAAGAGGAAACATTTGATTGAGCAAATTGGAGCAGTATCCTTAAAGCATGTTGCTGACACAAAAAAATGTAAGCAAGACCTATATGTCCTGTAGCCAGAGCAGTGCGGCTGCTGCAACTGCAAGAGAAGGTGAGCTATGATGAACCTGCTAATGAGAAAATGAGCCTCAGTGCCCTTATGAGTCCCATGAAAGATCTGTTAGTTCCTACAGTACTAACAGCATAAAAAACATTTCAAAATTATTTGAGTATCATTTTGAAATACCCAGCAGAGTACCACAGGATTATTTAGGTTGGGAAAGACCTTTAAGATTATCGAGTCAAATCATAACCTAAACATTGCCAAGTTACCACAAAACTATGTCCCCAAGTGCCATCTTAGTACACATAGGGAAACCAGGTAATAAGAATCTCCAAAAAAATCTGTATATTAAAACTTTTTTAATAAAAAGAAATATTTAGCTTAAAGAGGGGAAAAAAAAAACCCATTCACAGAAAGCTCTTCTCTCAGTTCCTTAATCATATTCTAGAAACAAAGAATCTTCCATACTCAAAATATTTTTTTAAAATTCAATTTTTTCCCTGTCTTGCATTTCTAATTGAGCTGGAAAATTATGAATATAATCTGAAAATTCAAACACAAACCCAACACCTGTTCTTGTAAAAGGAGTATTCTTCACTTACCATGTGCTACCCTACATGATGGGAGACAGGCACTGCTAATGCACTTGCAGTTGACATGAACACTGTTGGTCTTCTTCAATCCAAATACATGAGAGAGGAGGATGAGTTACAGATTTGCATTTTGATTATCACATCGCAGTAGGGTTTTGGCTCTAGCTAGGAGAAAACCTCTTGTAAGGGGCAACAATGGATTAATTTCATTTTCAGAGCACAACACTAACTGTACACGGCTGTCAACTGCCCCATGATCAAGACTCACTGATCCTTTTGATACATTCAATGACACCACAAAGTTCCCCTGAAATGCTGAAAAGAAGCTAATCTGGTATTTATATCACCAACATTTGTAACCTGTCCTCCAAAGTCATTCTTGAAGACTACATTAAGGCTATTTGAGTAGGCTGGCCATGGTTACTCCTGGTGTGAAAGCACAGCTGTGGCTCAGGACAGACTAGAAAGAAAAAACTTTTAGTTCTCTGCATAAAAGAGGTTTTAGGTTTTCCTTTGCGACAAGTTATCTCAATGTGGGGGGAACTGCACCAAAGCAGAAAATTAGACAAATAAAAACAAGACTATGTATATTTAAGCTGCAAACATGCCTTTGATATCACAGCATTACATTTAAAGAGTCCTTGTAGTGCTGAAAGGATCTCCCTTCTACTCATAACAATGAAACACTAGTTGTCAGTCTTCAGGTACTCATGTATAAATATGAAAAAAATCATTATGAAACATGACTCTAAATATCAACCTAGCTGTATTTATTTTTATGAAAAAAGGGATTTAAAAAATTAGAGTAAAAGAGATGGCTTCAAGTACTTTCTCCATAATAACTAATTAGTTATTATAAGTTATTATTAAAAAATATCTGTCACCTTGCAAAATAGACGCTGGTGATTAGTTTGAAAAATGTCCCTTGATACAAACACATTAAACAGCAAGTTCAGTGTTGTAATTTATAAGAAAACAGATGTGTCTATCATGCTGATCCAATGCTTGAGATACTTAGCACAATGCAAGATACAGTTTGCACTCAGTACATTTCCATTTGATGGCAAAAGCCACTCAGCACACGGAGCCAGGCCACCTTGGCATTGCTCAAACAAGCCTTCACGCAATAAACAACAAATACCTAGTAAGCTAGGAAGGTCTTGCAGCAAAACAGTTGATGAAGTGGTCTAACTTTTTTAAGGTTGAAAAACAAATCTAACCTGAAGTGTCTCCTAAGTGCTGGCAGCGTTTGGGCCTTTTACTGGTGACCATGAACACTGCTTGTATTATATATGACAAGGAATACACTTGAAAGAGCCTTGTCTGAATTTAAACCTTTGCATTCTCTGGATTTCATGAGAAAAAGGGCAAGTATTAACAGTGGTATGTAGTATACACCACTAGGTATAGCCAAGTAGATACATTCCAATTCCCAAAAAATTGTGAAGGAGGCCAGAAAAGTAGTGTTGTCATCAAGCATTTGAAAATAATGCAAAGGGAAGACATAGCTCAATCTCCCTGTGCTGTGATAGTCTGAAGTTCACCTCCTGTCCACATGAAAGGACAACATCAGAGGCATTTCAACAGGTCTGGCTGACATACACAGAAGAAGCTGTTGTCTTCATCTCTGAATGGACACCTGAAATGTCTAAGAAAACAATATGAAATACAAAATAAAAAAAGATACCTTGTCCATTCTGAAAAATCAAATAATGTCTGCAAGGAGGTCTTTCTGGAAAACATTTGCCAGCTGCTTGGAGAAAGACACTTTTGCCTCTACCGGAAAAAAACACCATTAAACCAACAATCAGCTTCGCTACCCCACAGCTTGATATACTACAGTAGGAATGAGTCTTTCACAGCTAAAAGGGAGACCGAAACAGTACGAAACAGTGAGAAATCAAAACTAAACTGCATAGGTCTATTAAATAATCAGCTGAAGGCAGAGCCAGCACTGTTTTCTGTACTACAGCGCAAGACTTGAAAATGCTTCTGAGTGACCAAGCCAAAATGATCGAAAGTATCATTTTAAAATGAGTTTGAATGTTTGAAAGAGAAAAATAAAGGACAACTCCTCCAGCTTCCACCTACCATCAAAACACTGTCAAACTTATCAGCTTTCCAAACCTGGTGCTCACTTTGTGACAGTGTGATTATACAGAAACCATACATCTGTCTCTCTCAGCTGGAGAGTTTGGGTTTCTATTGAAAGTTCAGTGCATGTCACTTCTATGATTGTTCAATAATCCAGCAATTTGTTTTTCAATTACAGCAGAATGCAGTTTCTAGCTGCTTTCAAGAGCAATGTTGAAATTACATTCAGAGTTCAAAACTACAACTTTCACATGTAGCAATAACTAATAACATTTTCCTTTCTTTCCACAGAATCAAGTGCAAATGTCTAACAGCGGCAATAGTAAAAGACAATTCTCATGCAAAAATTCTCCTCTGTGCATAAAATCCAGAGGACATCTGAAACCCCACCCTGCTTGATGTCTTTCTCTGCCCCACAACTAATTGTTTTTTATTTTTGTGTCGTGAAATTTCTGGTGCTTTTTAAAATACCTATGGCAAGCAAGTTCAATAATTTCCAGCCCACCAAATATCTTCTGCTGCGCAACAAAGAAGATGATCATGGCAGCAAAATACCATCGTGCAAAGCTGTAGAGGTACAGCAGCATGAGCATGGCTGCTGGGAACACTGTCCAGTAGAGGAGAGAGATGCACTTAACAGCGAGGACCCTGAGCTCAGATTTACATGGTGGAACAATGCTGTGCCCTGTTGCACTGAAGGACTTTCCACCTTCATAGAAATGTCGGAGTCTCTCCTCTTTCTCTTCCCAACGCTTCCGGCACCAAAGCTGCAGCTCCTCCTTAGAAGTGGGAACTGTCTCTATGGGATATCTCTGGACGTGGAAGTGAATCTCCTTTGGGAAGTTGCCGTTCAAAAGGTGCTTCTCCGTCTGAGGAATGTTTTGTGGGTATGCCACAGTTATGTCATGGATAGCATCGAGATTGTCACCTACAAGACAGGTTTTGGGGAAAACAGATCAATAGCTGGTCAGGTAAAGGTCAGAACAGTAATTCACTTTGAGGTCTATTTGAAAAATGTCCCAACTATGGCAGAAATCCTAAAGACACATTATCTATGCACTTTTTGTCTGCTAGAATCTCTCAAGAGAGGTCAATCTTTTCATCAATCACCACCTGTTCTGAATCTGAGCAAAAAACTTTGGGAATAAAATAATACACAGTAAAAAGTAGCACAGAATTACAGCACAGTAAGAGGACAAAATCAAATCTAAAGGAGATGCACATCTGGTCTTGGATAAAGAGTAGAGCATGTGAGACTTATCTTCAGTTATCCCTACACATGCTGCAAGCTGAAACTGCTTTCAACTAACAAAGTACAGCTCAGTGCATGTCCTTGTGGACACTGAAAGGCTTCAGTCTGATCTGAAGCAAGCAGCATACACAACCCTAATTTACTGAAGATCGGGAAAACATCCGTGAAACATTTATCAGCTAAATAACAGGAGCTCATTAAATCTAGGGGATCTCACAAAGGATGAGGAGTATCTAATCCAGCTTTGAAGAGCACTCCACTTAACAAAGCTTCTTTAAATTTGACAGCCAGTACTGTAAGGAGGTGGGTGAGCTGCTGCTCACTGCATTCCAGATTGCACTGCAGCACAAGTGTTCCAGAGAAGCCCAGCTTTAAGTAAACTACATATAGTTCCCTATGTGAGTAAAGTGAGCATACTTAATTGTCTAAAATGCAATTTTAGATTAGAAATTCAAGGAAATACTGATGAAGAACTCTTCATTACCATGCCTAATGGAGACAGCCACACTTGAAAGTGCTGCAAAATTGGGCTTTGCTAACACATATTTATAGTGTTTTCACGTTTTGCACTTTTTAAATGCCCTCTTTATCCCCCAGCCTCTGACCAGACATTCTTTTTAGCTTTCATGAAGTAAATTCTGCTAGTGCAAAAACTGATCTAAAAATAGGTACACGGTGCACTGGATGTTGCATAACTGTTAAATTCTGCCAGCAGTGATTTATCCCACTGTTTTTATTTGGCTGGCTGGCTTGGGGCAAGATAGAATTGGAGACTAAAAGCTGTCTCCAGTTGTAGTGACTGAAGACTTCCGTTTTCGGGGGCTATATCACTCCTCGCAAAGATGATCGAAACCTACTCGTAAGCCCTACTCCTCCCTTTTAATTTGCTCCCCTTCCCTGGCATTTTGGCTTTCCACACAGCTCTTAAAAAATGCCAGGGACAGAACAGCAAGTTATTTTAAAAGGCCATGTTAAAAACGGTGTATCTAAAGTTCAATTCCAAATATCACAAGAGAGGGAAAAACACCAATTCAGACTTTAAGAATATTTTATAATTGTGCTGCTGTCTTGTAACAACCTCTCTTGGACAGTTTTGTAGTAGGTTACTTGGTTTTCTAGAAAGCTGTATTTGGCTTGTAGAAGGCCCAGAAGAGCAAAACTCAATACTCCAGCTTTTGTTTAGCTATGGGTTCACATCTTGTCTCAGCAGTATTATTGCACAGGTAAAATCTTTCAAATTCATTCCAAAAGATGCTAAATTTGAACATGTCCTAGAAACTTTGCCCATGCAAAAGGAACCACACCCAGCCTGGCAGATCTTAGCACATAGCATTTTCATTTTGAGAACAGCTCACATTTTGTCTCCCTCTACTACAAATATTTATGTCATCAGAAGGAATTGCAGTAACCCTACAAGACAGACATGTCCTCATTCCTGGCCTAGACTGGGGAAGGGCTGGAATATATATATCTTTAAGGGATTGCCTACAATCTGTTTTCCTCTTGATAGCTCCCCAGGTCTCAGTGCCTACACATTTTAGCTCAAGAGGAAGGCTAGTATAGTTCAGCAAGAAGCAAGTCATCTATGAAAATAGTTTTTGGCTACACATATTTTTCACATACTTTGCAATCACTTGTGTCCTTGCAGCTATACAGTCAGCCTGCCATGACATGCAAATGTTCTTGAGAAACCAAAGCATTGCACATAAGGATACACACTGGCATACAAACCACAGGTAATAAATCATCAGGTTTGCTTGAGACACAGATTGCCTGACTCTGTGCAAGTGTTGGACTGGCAGGACTGGGCAGGATTCCCTGCACCCACACAGCTGGTCTGATGCCTTCAGCATGCAGATGGATGCATGCCTGTGAATTCCTCATCAGAAACAGGAAAATCTCTACTCCTTACCTAGTGAGCTGTAGCATCCTCAGGAAGACACCTTCCAGAAGAGTTTCAGACAGACTGTAGAAGGTCTACACTACATTATGGCTTCTACATCACCTTCCCAGAACAAAGCTCAAGGAGGGTGAACAAAGCAAGGAGGGTGAATATTACTCTTTCTGCATTACAAACAGGGAAACTGAGGCAAAGGCTGATTACACAATCTGCTCATTGTATCCAACTTGAACCAGTATCTTCTAATTCACAGCTACAAGGTTCACCTATTATGCTATTCTGCAGCACAAGAAGAAATGGAACTTCAAAGGTAGATTTAGCATATCAGAAAGCACAGAACCATCAGAAAGAGAAGACCAGAATAACAGGTTTCATCTGCAAGAGGATTAGAGCCTTTCTCAACAGCCCCCTTGTTTGGGTCATACATATTTAAAAACTCTGAACAAATGGCAGCCTGAAGCTTTAATTCCCTAGCAAGGCAAGCACAAGGAAAGGACCAGCTTCAAGCAGTTTTTCATGACTGCTGAAAGAAGCATGTCCTGAACACTTGAACAAAAAAGTTCTGAATATTCTCTGCTGATTTATCAATGGCACCATTTACTATAGACAGGGTCAATGCATCTCTGCCAAACATGCTACCAGCACATCTGCTAAGAAGAATAAAAGTTACCAGTGTAGATGAAGGCAGACCATTCAAAACTCCCTCAGTATAGGCTTAATCAGGCAGTTCCAAACCTGCATCCTTGGCTAGAACATCTCTACTGTCTCTGCCTCCCTCTGAAATTATGCTTGCTCTATCCACAGTTGGAGATATCTAACAGTACATGTTTCAAATCAATTGCAAAGTGCTAGTAAATTGGCAAAAGAAAGTGACGACACAGAGCAGTCATCAACTTTAAAGGTTTTTTTCTTCCACCTGAATTTAAAGACTGCATAGAACACCTGCACATTTTCTGAAGAAATTGTACTCAGGGAAGTCACATCATTCTGCTTCTCCTGTGGGTCAAAAATGAAGTAGGCAAGTGCCAGTGGACAAAATGATTTTTGCAATACTTTCAGTGATTTCTGACAGATCTTCTACATTCTGTTTTGGTCCACATCCTATTGGGGAAGGAATCAAGGACAGAGGAAATCAAATAAAGTTCACATTTTTGCATCTAAGAAACTGCCATTAAGGCTAAAATTCCAGGCAGGTAGCTCAGCTCTTCAGGCCAAAGAAACATTGGTTTCAGTTCCTATAGTGTCTCACGATTTTCTTCCTGCAGAAGTAAAACTATGTAACCTTCAGACATACTCATGAACAATATTCTGCCCTATGTTTTATAAGACCACCTCAGAAATGGAAAGCTTACTTTAGCACTTAGAAGTGAACACAAAGCACACTTGTAATTACTACTATGTGGCTATAAACTGCATAACACATAGAGGATGATTAATCCATGTGGCTGTCTCCACATTGTGGATGACAAAATGCTTCAAAACACTTTTTTTTTCTTTTTAAACATTTTGTTCTCCAGCCAAAGCTATTTATATTTCAGGCTCTGCTGATGCACGACATTACTTCAAGCGATCACAATGCACAGCTGGTTACTTTGGGCATTACACTTAAGAGGTGGCAGAGGAAGAACTTAGCAAGCTCATTATCAAAATAACAGCACCAGAGAAACATGTCTTCTTCCAAAGACTATCTCCAAGGAAAATTTAGGACATTTTCTTTCACTACACCAGCTGTTCCATCAGAATTTTTACTCTGTGTTAGAAGTTGCAGCATCTGGTAGCCCAGTATAGGTAAGCCTGCTGCACCTCCTTGCCCAGAGTGAGCCTGAGCACCGATGGATCAATGAAGACAAAAACCACAGCACTAAAGCAAACAAAATGGCCTCATCATCTTCCCTCCCTGATCAGATCCTGATTAGGATCTGTCAGTGGGAGTTATACACACAGGTTATGGATCCCTCTAGCAAATGGCCATAGTCTCTACTCCATGCTACAGTTAGCCCTGGATCCTTGGTCTTCTAAGTTGCTGGCACCTGGAAGCACAAGTCCCAGGGGGCCCTGGTGAAGTGGGTCCCCCTGGGAGCCCTGTTGATCTCTCCAATAACTGGTCACTCAGGGCCATCCCACCAGCTAGTCTTTGGATCCTCTCTTCCTCAGTTGTCTCACGCAGAGACAAACAGAAACACAAACTGGCCACAGTTCACCCCACTGTCTCCTCACCCACCAACTTGTACCTTGCAGTTCCTTCCATAGCCAAATTTTGGCCATCTGTACTCTCCAGTACAAGAGATCCAGATCAAGACTTATTGTCATTTTGATAACTAGCTCACAAGCTTCCTCACCTACTTGTCCATTAGTCTTGATCAATCACTCACTGACATACGTACCCAAATGATTAATGCACTCTGGTCTTCCCAGTTGCTGGATCTCCCTAAGTACACAGACAGCCTCCTCACCCAGAAGAACAGTTAAAAATGGAGTTGAATGAGAAAATGGGGCTGACTGTGTTATCTGGTGCAAGGCCCAGCCACGTAAATGTACTGACAAGCCCCACTGACACGAGACTAGCTCTTTTTACCCCTTATTTAGCTATTTTCTCAAACTTATTCCTAAGTCACCTTGAACAACCGCTTTCCCCACCTTTGCTATTTCCCCCCAAACATACTGTAATAAATATTGTGCAATCCCCAAATGCAATCTGTAACGAGTCTGAAAGCCCTGAAAGCAGTAACCCCAGTTAGGCTGTAAGGTGATGGGCAAGACTTTCTCCCATGGATTCACTGTGATCAATCACCCCTGGTCCAAGTGCTAACGGCTTCCCGATGGAAGCCTTCAGAGGAGACAAGCTGGAGGATCTATTTCTCCATCTGGATTTTAGGGTTTTCTTTACCTGCCATTGTGCTCCTGGGCTCCTCTGCGTGTATGCAGACAAGCTTTCCACCTCACAACTCATTATAAAATCTTACAACTGAAAGCCTCTCATTAGGTTTGAAATAAAGGTATCCTGGGTAAACTGAAAATTACTTTTAATTGTGCATGTTAAATAATACAATGTCAGCACAGTATTTTAATTCCAGGGGGAGAGCAAACTAGCCTGAATGTAAAAGAAGGCATTAAGCTATATTAAGCTGCTTTTAAATATATTTGCAAACCAAATATTTCCAAGTAGCTGCAATTGGTGGAAACTGCCAGAAGTGACATCCCATAGCACAGTCCCAAATAAGTGGGGTGGCTGGATGGATCCATCTCAGCTGCCATAAGGATCATGCTCAGGACCTCAAGCACTGCTCGATCCTCCCTTATGATTCACATCAGTGACAAGGACACCTTCTTGCTCATATTCAGGACCAAGCAATGCTGAGCAACTTCACTGTGAGACAGAAAGATCTATTCAAGCACAGGCTTAAGGGCCAAAATTATGATTCAGAACAAAAGTTCTTCAAGCCAAAATGACCACCAGTGAGCCAAAAATGAGGATGGGCCCTAGGCAAATCCATGCAACAAACTGCTCAGACTCTCAGCAGCCTGGAAGGTGAACAGGCAGCTGAGTCTCATTGGCATTAACAGTGATGGCTATTACCCATTTCTATTCCTAGCAAGGATCTCAACAGCCATAATTTGTCCTATTTTATCTTGACATTAAATTATACAAGGATTATACAGTCTCTCTCCTTGTATTGACAGAAGATGCTATTCTTAACCACAGCACATCACAGAGCAGCATGCCAGTAGTTGCTGAGCCAGAATGGGGAAAGGTATACTGAGATGCTCCCACAACAAAACATCCATGAAAACCTTCAAGTTGTTTTGTGAAAAGCAGGATCAGCACATGAGGCCTTTGTCCATTGCCCTCCCATCACAACATACATGTAACTCATTCCTCTTGCAAAGCAGAGTAACCATCCTTTCATCACACAGCACTAGGTGCTACATATAGCTCTGGGCTTCCACAAAACAGTGGATGTAGCCTGTCACCTCCTTAATATGCCTTTATACATATTTCCTTAGAAAAACCAGCAGAAGGAAGCTTGGCATTTTTGTAAATAAAATTAGCAGCAATATAAACAAGTAGATCAAAACTAATTATATATTTCATAATATCTGAATATTGTACATTATCTTTGAGACAAAAACACATCTTTGGACATTAAAACAAAAGCCATATAAAAGTGCTTTCTGGGAAATATTATCGTCTTGGCTGCTGAGATTCGAGTAATTTTATTTTGAGAACACAGTATCAGGAGGGAGCAGCTTCAAGGATTTACGGCCTCTCCTGAGAAGTATCATCTTTGTGAAGACTTAAAACTTCAAGCAGCCCTCTTCAAAACAACAGTGTCAGCCAGGGTTAATGTAAATCACTTTAAACACACTCATTATTGGAATTTTTTTCTTGGGTAAATGTAGCAATAAAACAAGCAAACAAAAAAAAGACAGTATTACAATTCCGGCCTTGATTAACAGAGAAGACCAATCCTGCACAGCAATTCCATCTCTATCAAAGCAATTTTCCACTGGTGTTGTCTTGTAAGGAGAGAGGAAGACCTTCCACCTGCTGACACTGAGGAGCTGAGACCTTACAGGAGAAGAGGGACAACAAGGAAGCTGGAAACGGGCTTTTTACAAGGGTATGTAGTAACAGGACAAACGTTAATGGCTTCAAATTGGAAGAGGCTAGATTTAAGTTGGTTTTCAGGAAAAAAAAATTCACTATGAGGCTGTCCAGGGAAGCTGTGGACGCCCCATTTCTGGACGTGTTCCAAAACGAGGGTGGGTGGGGCTTTGAGTAACCTGTTCCAGTGGGATAAGTCCCTGATCACGAGAGGAGGGTAAGAACTAGATGATCTTTAAGGTCCCTTCCAGTTCTAAGCATTCTATGATTCTTCTCCTTAAGAGTGGGAGCCTTAGTAAGGGACAGCCCTGGCTTCACTCTGGGTGCTGCATACAATAATAGAAGACTACCAGAATCCACTAGGAGATACCTCCAGCTTCTAGTACAAAGAACAAGAGATAGAAGGACATTCTCATTGCTATTGGTAATCATCATGTATGCTTAATTCTTTTGTTAAATACATCTAAATGACATAGTTTTGCACCTTGATATCATATGACAATAATATCACTAACTGAAGTTGCTGGAGGGGATGGAGTGGGAAAGAGTCTGCTTTGACTTTGAGATCTCTTTAAATACCTCATGTAACTATTTTAAGACTGAAACATTATCATCATCCAATCTGATCTCCTGACTAACACAGGCCACAGGAGCTTATGCTGAATGCTTTCAGTTTTGCCATGGGATGCTGTAAGACAGACATCCTGCATTGTCTTATAGCTTTTAACATGAGGTAGGCAATAATTTCAATTATTTTTAAATCAACATCACAACACTGAACCTGTAATGCCAATAAAATCTAATCTACTTAAATGTCTCTTACAGATTGTGTGACTGTTTACAGGACAATAAAGCAATGTTACCACAGAAAAGAAGTTCCTTCTTTTCTTTTTTTGAAGGTGAGGGGATGCTCTTTCCTCCAGTAGACACATCTGCTGGCTCCCTTCCTCCTCTCTATACTACATCACAGCTCATACAAGGGGAAAGACACAGTGTAGTTCAGTTATGATATGAGAAGTCAGTGCTGTGGGAAAGCTGTGAAACCTAATAACAGAACACAAAGTGTATTATCTGGGTCTGCAATTAAAGATGCATTAAGGGCTAGACCAATTCCTAGTTTGCAGATTAAATTGTACAAAAATACTCAGGCACATGAGAAGCCAAAGTGAAATACAGAAGATTTAGCTCATGATTGCTGCATGCATCATTTGCTCAGCTACACCTCACAGGCAAATTACAAGTATAAGTTGTGGTACTATATCGCACAGGTTTCACAAACTTTACAACCTCCATTAAGGATTTACAGCTACAAATCTAAGTTGCCATCTCCCCGGATGTGAGTCCCCAAACTCACCTGCTACCAAAGCCACAGCCAGCTCATCTAGAACACTGTCAATACAGAACAACTAATGTCTTCAGGGACAGAGTTTGAAAGAATTTTGGAGCCAAGAAGGGAAGCGGTTGCAGGGGAAAAGGGGGACCTGGGCATCATGACAGGGTTGTGCCAACTCAGGGACTCCATCCACAAAACTGTGTGTGGGATGTTGCCCTGTGGTCTTCTCTCCCTGGCTTTGAAGGGTTATTTTACAAATTGCAAAGTGAAAGCTGGTTGAGCTATAAATAAAAGACAAAAATATGCGGAGAGGAAGGGAGCAAAAGGATAAAAGGGTTGAAATAACAAGTTATTTCCAGACACTAGAAATGACCAGCCATAACTGACTCACAGCTCTTTATCATTCCTAAACTATATTTATCAAATTCAGATAATGAAAATGCCATGTTTATTCCCTCTGTGCATAGTTGCTTGCTTCCTGCCTCTCATGCTACACGTTTACTCTTTATACACTTACGGGATTTGGTTTCCATAGGTATGTTAAGTTGGAAAGAAGAAAAAGGTTTCTAAGCTTCTAGTACACCACTACTCATTCATACAGAAAAGTGATATTTCACATAAGAGACAGACACTGACGTGCTGGTATGTGACTTTCCCAATCCAGTGAGCTCTAACATGAATTTCCTGGCAAACCACCAAAAAAATTAGATGAGAATCACAATTATGCTAGAAATAAGATAATTTACTATCCTGCATTGAAATCCTTTTATAAAGCATTAGATGTACTTGACCTTGTCATGATAAGACATCTTTCTAGACAGGAAAATGTACACCGATCAGGAAATTACTGACTTTTTAAAAGCCTTTATAAATAAAGCTAAACTAGTCATCCATTTCTGGAAAGCTAAGTACCATTAAAATTATGCACAAATAACATACCAATTATCCTTAAGACATACACGCACACACATAGAACAACAAAGCATGTATAAGCAGACCAAGCTTATTCTTTTAATGTAACACACTATTTAATTCTTCTGTTACTTGCGGGGTATTTGAAATCTGACAAAGAAGCAATCCACTCATGTGCATTTCTTTGCTCTTTGCCTGGATGAACAAAGTCTCTCCAACTGCAGATGAAATTAAGCATTAATCTCTACAAGAGAAAATACATCCCTATTCTGGTTCTGCCAGAATTCAGCGGTTGCACTGCAATTTCCACTGACATTTCTGACTGTCCTCACTGAGTTAACAGTGAAGCCAACCCCTCTGGAACAGTTTATGTACACAGCTGCCATACCAATGATGCTCAACATCGTTGGATGTTACTGCTAGGTAAACAGTGCTGCTGGCTTAAAACCTGTAATTTTTGGAAAAGCACTACATTTTTTGATATATGGGGTAGCAGTGTGCACGAACTGCCAGGTTGGAACATAAAAGTGTATGTTAAGCTTTCAGCACCCCAATTAAAATAGACTAATTAAAGGGGTCACCCTTCTCAATCTCCCTGTTCATTTTATTACACGCTATTTCCCCCAGTTCTTCCAAAACCATTCCTTATATCCTTTTTAAAATTGTATTTATTTATTTATTAACAACAGCATCAGGACTTTCCAGCATGCATGGTAGGAATTTAATTTTCTCCTTGCTTTTAATAATTTCCAAATTGTTTTAGACAGAGGAATGCAAGATCCCAGCCAACCTGGAGATTGACTCAGAGTCTGGTCTTTTGTGAAGTCACTACAAAGCTAGTTTGAGATACTGCAAGGAGCAGAGAAAAATAATTCACCACAGATATTCAGAAGGAAGCAGTTGTGACAATTTTCACTCCATAATCAACCGATCAAAGTGTATCCTATCTCCTCGGGAGCACTGTGAGCTTTTCACTTTCCACCAGCCCTCTATTTCATGCCAATGGAAATCTGGTGCTATGAATAGCTCAACACCATCCAACATGGTATTTCAACAGCAGTAATAAGTGAATAAACAATGGACAGTAAAGAAGTGAGATTTTATTCTTGGCTTCTAGTACATTACATCCATTCTCTTCTACAATTTAGGCATAAAGTTCAAAGCCCTTTCCTAGCTTTATTCTATTTTGCTTCCTCTTTTTTAAAATGGCAACAGATGAATAACCAACCTAATGTTAGTTCAGTGCACTTTGGGATCTGTTCTTATCACTACCCAAAGTCAACCGCTAGAGAGTACTCTTTAGCTGCTTCGTGTCCTGACACGCATCTGTAACCCTGCCCTCTTGCAACTGTCCCAGGCATCTATCACAGTCATTACAGACTTCAGCAGCCCCGGGAAGAGCAATCTGGAAATAAGAGTCAACCTGGCTTCCTTGCAATACAAAAGATGTGATATACCCAACACCACTATATTTGAGGTACACAGGAAGCAACTGGAAATGCATGCAAACACTGGAGAGATTCAGTATTATAAATATGGCCCATATCGAGCCATAGCACTAGATAAAAATGTACCCTGCAGCAATAACAGAGTATGAACTAGGTGCTGAAAAAACACCTGTTAGCAGCTACCTCAAATATTTGGATGGAGTGCTTCCACAGACATCCTAAGCTGATCTCTTGCATTTCATGCCTGGCTGATTTGTGCTATTGCCATTCTTGGTCACAGCAGTTTGTTTTCATTTCTGTGTACAAAGAAAGAGGAATGCAAAGCAGCACCAGCAGGCAAGAAGGCATTATTTCAGCACACAGAAAATGGTGAGGCTTCTAAATTCTCTCTGCTGGATATATGTACTAAAGCCATGTCACAGTTTTACTCCACCTTGTTTTAAACCTAAGATAAGGATTTGCTCATAAAACGTTTCTGCCATAAGAAGAACTGAACAACTAGTTTATTATCTGAATTTGCAGCTTAGGAATATTTATATAGAAATAAGCTCATCTGTACATCTCACCCAGCGAAATCAGTTTGCAGCACAGAAGCACTTGGGTTCCTAATGAGCAGCAAAGAGCTAGTCACAAATCAGTCAACAAGAAAGCTTCTCCTCTTTACCCTAACCCTCTAGATGCAACTTAACCCTTTGAGACAGAACTCAAACACCACTTAATTCACTTTCCATCTTATTTTTCCCCTCTGTTGATTGACCACGTAGAGTCGCTTGACATGAGAACATATATAACAGGCATTTTAAACCCATGCCTGCCTCCACCAAGATAGGAAATTATTGTTCCCAAACCCCTGGTGCTAAAACAGTTTCCACCAGACCGTGATGCACACAAGTGGACAAACCTTATTAAATTTAATCAGCCCAGTTCTTGGGGGAGCTATCTTAATCAGAAAGGGATTTAATGAAAAGCCACAACTCTAATGAATACTCTTTAATTACGACTGACTAATATTTATCCACAAAGAGGAATTTGTTTCAGGATTAGTCTGAGACCTGGAAGGAGCCAAAGACATCAATTTAATAATGGAACGCCTAATTAAAGTATAATGGAAACCTAATTGTGATATACTGCTTTGTAGCGCACATGATTTATTTAGAACAATTGCTTTTCACTGGGCTCATTAGGGAAAGTTAAACAAAACACAATGGTAAAAAAGAATAGGGAAAAACAGACACACTGGAACTTCCAAGATGATTATAATCAGCTGATGAAAGACAATGACGTATCTGTCAGATAAAGCCCTGCCATCCTTCCACAGGCTGTGGTTAAAATTTCTAAGAAGGATAATGATTATATAGCTCCTTTCCTCTGTAATGACATGGAATCAGACCCAAACCCTTATTGCATCTACTTGGTGGAGCTCCACTGGTTGAAAGAAGCCATTAAGTTGAAGGGTCTGATGTTTTTTGGATTCTCCTCCTGCAGAGAAACCTCACACAGCACTCGGGCTGTCCTCCCAGCTGCCACAAAAAGAAAGCACCTAGGGCAGAGCATTCAGCTCCCCAAATCCTCTGCAACCTTTCCAGCCTGCAACCCACAATTACAATGGACTGGTCTCAAGCAGGATGTGTTTCTTTAAGAAGGCATGACCCTACAGGTAGGTAGCACTTAACTAAGTGTCTCCTACTTTTCTTTCCCTATATAAAAAAAGAGCAAGTAATTCTTACAGCAAAACCAAATGTACTCCTGTTTGCATCCTGATGGGAGTGGGGTGGTAGTCCTCAAGTAAAGTGGGTTAGCTGCCACCTCCCTCTCATTTGCTCAAACTAAAGTGAAGGACACACACTGCTTACTATGTACCACATTTCTACAGTGTCAATGTAAACAGTCCTGTGCTGACCCTCAGTGTTTTCTTCCCTTCACAGGTGAAGTGCTAGGCAAAATAAAGCCTTTGAAGGAATCACTCTTCCATTCTGGTGCCTTGCAGAAAAGAGACATGGGAGATCCAGGAGCAGATGAGCTTCCTCTGACAGCAGCTTCTGATCAGCGCCCTTAGCTCACAGAATCACAGAATGACCCGGGTTGGAAGGGACCCCAAGGATCATGTAACTCCAACCCCCCTGTCTAGCAGGGCCACCTAACAAACACATCTACTAGATGAGGTTGCCCAGGGCCTCGTCCAGCCTGCTCTTGAACACCTCCAAGGACGGGGCATCCACAACCTCCCTCGGCAGCCTGTTCCAGGACCTAACCACTCTCCTAGTAAAGAACTTCCCCCTAATATCCAACCTAAATCTTCCCTCCTTCAACTTGTATCCATTTCCCCTAGTCCTGCTATTGTCAGCTCCAGCTCAATCATATTTACCTGGTGATGTAAAAACAGCTATACCAACAGAAGCTGTCATGACAGTACCACAGAAAAGAAAAAGCTCATGTAAATACACTGCATCATGGTCTTGCAGAGGAATGAGGAATTGCAGTCATTTTTAATGCACAGTAGCAAAAAGATCTGTCTCCAGAAATAAAATGATCTGCTAATGCTTTTGTTCCCATTACTGCTGTTCATAGGAATGCTTAGATAAATGATACTAAAGTCAATCCTTCGAATGAAAATGAGCAAAGAACTGATGAGAATGCTTGAAGAGTCATTCCTGTGCTCAGATGGAAGTGTAATTCTGTGCATCCATCTTGTACATCCACATGTGTGATGCTGCCAGTCTGCCAGCCTGAATGGTAAAAACCAATTTCCTACATCAAGGACAGCATAAGAGTCAGATATGGTCCAGTGATTCATCTTCAGATCTGGTCTCAGTACTACAAGAATGAAGCTGAGAGACACCACTCAATCAAGTATGCAATGGCCTGACACTGAGTCAAGTGCATTGCTCTGCTCAAAGCAAGTAAGACCAGGTTTAGACTCATAATAATAACTGCACCTTCACGTTAAAGGTTGGGGATTGCAGTGGTCTGCTTGTTTTTTATACTGACCAGCAGGCAATCCCATGTTGGCAGCTGAAGTCACAGATGAGAAAACATTGCAGATCCTTGTTGCGCAGGCCTCTCTGTACACAAGTCTGAAATAGGTTTCCTCAAAGTATCTGCTATGAACTTGCACCTCTGAACTCCAATGGAACATTTAACTCCACTGACACTGCATGCTGAAAAGCTCCAAGAGCAGCCATTGCTAATGTTTTTAACTTTTTGACACAAATATGACTATGTACATAACTAAGCCACAATGAATAAAATCAACTTAGGCAGTTCAGTTTATTTCATAGGAATTACAGAAAAAAAATGACTGCAAGTTAAAACCTCCATTGTTTTCAGCACACAATTGTTTTCCTTATTTTAACTCATGGAAAATGAAGTCCCCTAAATTTCACAGAGTGCAATGGAGGACAATGCTTAATAAAAGGGAGAAACTATCTGTCACAGCAGAAAATCTTTGTGAACTGTTTCCATAAATGCCTTTCCTTTATGTAATACACTTGAATGCAGAAATATGCACTCTCAAGAGCACCTGAACAACAACTCAGCGCATTGCTCTCCCCAGAGCTTACCACTGAAAGCACAAAAGACATGGTGTAGTCCTTGCTTCACAGCCCCTTCCACTGGGGAGATCTTCAAGTGTACATGAATAGCAAACAGAGATTGGAGACTTACCTACCATCCCAGTAAACTCCATGCTCCTCAGTAGTACCTTGGTACTCTCCCTCAAACATACATAACGTGGGTCACTACAGTCAACACCCAGCCTAGCTAGCCTCAATATTTTGTCTCAATGATCATGAATAAGCTAGACACCATCTGCTTCCACTTTAGGAAAAGACTGCTAGCCTCAGTCACGCTTGGTCTACGGACACAAAGAACTGTAGAGAGCTTCAGCCAGGTGAGAAAAGACAGGAGCCCTCCTGACCACCTCCAGGTAAATTACCTACAGTAAATGCACTAACACCTCTGCTCTGGAGGAACGATTGCTAGGGAAGAAACCTGCCCCAGGACTGGTGGTACGCTCGAAATTGCCTGCTGGAAGGCTTTGCCATGGTACAGCACGCCTTCATCAGCCAGGAGCATCTTGATGCCTCCCATTTTCCATCCAAGTAGGAAGGAAAAAGTCTTTCCTTAGAAACAGAAACAAAGAAATTGCCACAGGTTTCATGTGGCTGATCAACAAAGAGAGTTCAAATTTATCTGAAAAGTATCATCTCTCATCTGTNCCAGGTAAATTACCTACAGTAAATGCACTAACACCTCTGCTCTGGAGGAACGATTGCTAGGGAAGAAACCTGCCCCAGGACTGGTGGTACGCTCGAAATTGCCTGCTGGAAGGCTTTGCCATGGTACAGCACGCCTTCATCAGCCAGGAGCATCTTGATGCCTCCCATTTTCCATCCAAGTAGGAAGGAAAAAGTCTTTCCTTAGAAACAGAAACAAAGAAATTGCCACAGGTTTCATGTGGCTGATCAACAAAGAGAGTTCAAATTTATCTGAAAAGTATCATCTCTCATCTGTGGAAAAGTTAAAGTTAAGATTTTCCAAGAGCTGCAGAATGATGAGCTGCTGGTTGTCCTTTCACAAATAAATGATGGGGTGATGACAAATCCAGTATAGCTTGTCTGAGTTCAAAGACATTTTAGCTCTGAGGGCTAGTTCTGTAAAAACCTTTCTCTCTGTGGGCAAACACAAGCGAAGGATAACTCCAGCAGCTTTGCTATGCTTTTGAAACATGGAAAACATGACAAATGCTAAAACCCAAAGTCCACCACTCATTTCAGGATGTTTTCTGCCTAAGCAATGGTGACACAAACTAACTCCCACCAACTCTTCTATCTGCTCTGGTTCTCAGACCATTAAAAGCAAGTTAAAAAACCAAACAATAAGCAATTATGGGATAAATATCTCTAGACCTACACATAAATAGTGACTGAGACAACAAAAAGGCAAAACAAAGAGATTTCTCATTTTTATTCTCCCCAAGTCATGTCAACCTACAGCCATAAGTTCATTAGATAATGCCAGCAAATGCAATCATGTTGCTCTTCATAGAAATGGCCTTTCAAATGGCAAGGCTGACAAGAAAGTTAATTTGACAAACTGACAACTTCTGCTCAAACACCTGTGGCAAGCTTTGGACTGCACAATGAAGTGACAAATTCTTTGATTGGTTTGTAAGACATATTGTACCTCAAATCAAACCACTCTTTTAGAGGAGTGAATATGCCACTGCAATAACAGGTAATGTCTCAGGGTTACAAAATGGAATATTTTTCTACATCAGTCTCTGATCTGAGAAGTCATCATGGTATCACTCCACTCTCACCAACTGCAGATGGGGATGAATAATTTTATCCATAGAGTAAAGCCCTGGCACATTTTGGCATTTTAAATTGACTAGTACATTGAGTTACGGCGCTGCATGTGATGGAATAATGTTGTAGGCAAGAGCCCCAAGATGGAAATGAATTGGCTGCTGTCCATCTGTCTGCACTGACTTTCAAGAAACTTCTCACATGACACTAAGAGTGACAAAGTAGGTACCAACTTGTTTTTAGACTCATTGGTTAATTAACTTACCTAATATGAAATCAGAAATTGACAGAGGTCTGGAAGGCTCTCTCACTTCACTGTATTTACATCTTCCAAGCTATTCTGGCTACTTCTCAGTTATTATTACGGGGCACATTTCTATCTCACTCCCTGAGGCAACAAGCAGAGATGTACACAGTAGTAGACTGATACAACTGCACCTACCCTGCTCTTCTGGCAGTCCCAGGCATGAGGCCAAATTATCTACCTGTTCCTAATTAGTTATGGGGAGCATCCTTCCTGGGATGAAAAATATCACTGGTATTCCCAGAAGGAAAATTTCAGATGTATCCAGAGCTAAGGAAAAGAAAACCACCCTCTTCTATTTGACCGGCTAGGATTTAGTGCTTTTTGTTCCCTTCAGCCAGATGAACATCAGGCAGGGTACAAATATTATACATATTACATATATTTCACAGAAAGGCCTTGGCACCACCTGCCAGAGGTGCATTTTGATGCCAGTGGCATTTCTATAGAGCCTCAAGTTACAGTGTCTGCAAGAGCAGAATGGGAAAACCTGTTGCCAAGTCTTGTCATCAGCCCAGACCAAAGAGCTTCCTCAGTTCAGTCATCAATGCTGGCTCCTGCAAAGTCAAGACCCAATGCTTTGGCTTTATATATGTAGGGTTTCTAGACATTTGAAAAATATGCAATAGTAGCCAGACTCCTTTTAAGAGATTTATATAACAACAATTGCCTTCCCTTGTTTTCCTGTACTGAAGACACACTTTACTACCAATTGTTGAACTCCATGACGCACAATTTTGAAGTGTGCTATAAAACCAGAAATGCAGCCCCTACAGTGGGATGACTCAAGGTTGAGGAACTACGTATTATCAAGGAAGGATTTAAAAATTGATGAAAAGCCCATCATTTTATCCTAACATCAGCAGGATCTCTCCTAAAAATGTTGACACTACAGCTCATCTATGTAGTTGTTTCTGATTTACTACATGATGCTTTCTTTCCCTTTATAATCTGCTGTCTGAAATTGTTAGCTAGTAACAATACCTGTCTCATTTCTGAATACTGAAAAAGGGAAGAGCAGAGCAAAATACCACTAAATGCATGATGCCCTGAATTCTTAAGTATACATTCTCAAAGGGCTGTTTTAAGAAAATATTTACTTTTTGGTTGTTATGGTGATCATCTTTTCACAGCACTTTATAAAAATAGGACTGGCTAAAAATAAAAATCCAAAGGAACCTAAGGCACTAAAAAAGGAATAAGGCATGCAGATTTGTCTGCTTCAGAATAAATCTGCATATAGTGTCCTGCAGCAGCACATTTTACAAAGGGAATTAAAGCCATGAAATTAACATTTTAATGAAGTAGAGAGACCATTGACGTCAGGACTACTCTCTGATTGCTGCTTCCAGGTGGCCTAATGAGATGAAAATGAAGTTTATATCTTCAGCTAGTCTAAGCCAGGCTTGTTTTGTGACTGTGATTGAATTTAAATGAGAAGATACTGCTGTGTGCAAACATGTCTAGGCTGGTAAGTAGCCTTATCAGATCTAGGCATAATAAATGCTTGATTTTAAATATTTTATTTTGCGAAAAGGGATTTCAGTGTTCAATGCAAACGCAAAGCCAAATTTTTATCATTAATTCTGTAGCATGCCACAGCTATTTTACTGGTTGCTCCAGGAATTCTCATATATAAAACTTTTACTGCAAGATGTGCTCGTTTATCTTTCGAGAAACAAAGAACACTCTGGATTACAAAGGTGAAGCAGGAAATCATAAATCCAATGTAGTTTGTGAATAACCCACACTGTGATGTCTTGGCATCAGAGGCGTCTCAGGCATTAAGGTACAGCGATGGAAATGTGAGACCACCATATATTGTGAAACACAGTGTACAATAAACACAACAAGGAGCTGTGAAAGCATAAATTCCATGTTCCTAAATGTCACGGAGAGAGCTGCATTTCATTTTCTGTCTTCACTACACATAGTGAATAGACATATATAAATATTCCTTATTATTTCTTATTAGAAGAATGAATCAATACTGGTTTTGCTTTAAATACCATATTTCTACCTAGAGAACAAGACAACCATCTCTCTGGGGACATATCCCTAGGATTCCTGTGAAATCCTCTATATAAATTTCTCTATACTATAATATGAAAAAACAAATAAAAAAATCAATTACAAAAACAAAGGCAAGTTCAGTTCATAAGTCTATACATATTATTTAAGTCTAATTCTCACTTCATTCCTGGATTCACACATATGTGAAGCCGTATTCAACAGTACTAATTTTTCACCTTGTAAGATGTCCTGACACACAATCTGCTGCTGCTGTTATAATTGATCAGCACTAAAGACTGGAGCAGGGTTGGAGAAATACAGAAAATAAAATGACTGACCTTCCAACTCTGCTCTTCTCCTGAGTCTGTAATCTAGAGCTAATGAGCAGCAATGAGGGGTCTGGTTTAGTCGCTTTACACTATATTCTCTATTCTGTCCATTATAATATTGTTGTAGGTTCAGAACAAGGAAAGAAGTAGCCCATCAATTACTCTTTGCTCTTTGTAAAATCTGAAAACTATAATGGAAACCACTGGTATGGAAACCCCCCTGTTCTTCTGCAAGAAGGGATTACTGGTGTTTACTACCTTTTGCAGAATGCTTGTAAGCTTTTTATAGACATCAGATTCCCAGGCAAGATGCATCTCTCAATCCAATATCTGTATTTCCATGTATTTATTCCCCCTTTCTCACTCCCTCTTCCCCCCCACTTTTTGTCCTTAGAACAAGGCTGTTTGCACATCAATTACATTTTAGGATCGAGTAACTAGGTTAAAGAATGTCCCCACTGGTAATGGAATAGTTGTAACATGGAATCATAGAATAGTTTGGGTTGGAAGGGACCTTAAAGATCATTGAGTTCCAACCCTCCTGCCATAGGCAGGGACACCTCCCACTAAATCAGGATGCTCAGTGCCTTGTCCAGCCTGGCCTTAATCACCTCCAGAGAGGGGCATCCACAACCTCTCTGGGCCACCTGTTCCAGTGTTTCACTACCCCCACCATAAAGAATTTCTTTCTTATATCTAGCCTGAATCTACCCTCTTCCAATTTACATCCATTATTTCTAGTCCTTCTATCACATATCCTATTAAAAAGGCCTACCCCTGCCTTTCTGAAGGCCTCCTTCAGGTACTGATAGGCTACTATGAGGTCCCCCCTGAGCCTTCTCCTCACCGAGCTGAACAACCCCAACTCCTTCAGCCTGTCTTCATAAGGCAGTTGCTCCAGCCCTTTGATCATCTTTGTGGCCCTCCTCTGGACCTGCTCCAACAGCTCAATGTCCTTCTTATGCTGAGGACTCCAGAACTGAATACAGTACCAGAGTCAAACAGAGGGACAAAATCACCTCTCTTGACCTGCTGGTCACACTTCTCTTGATGCAACCCAGGATCCCAGGATTTGGTTGACGTTCTTGGCTGCAAACGTCCACTGGCAGTTCATTTTGAGTTCCACTGACACCCCCAAATCCTCTTCTTCAGGGCTGCACTCAAGCTACTCTCCACCCAACCTGTATCTATGCTTGGGATTGCCCTGACCCAGGAGCAGGTCCTTGCACTTCGACTTGTTGAACTTCATGGGGTTGACATGGGCCCACCTCTCAAGCCTGTCAAGGTCCCTCTGGATGGCATCCTTTTCTTCTGGTGTATCAACTGCACCACACAGCTTGGTGTCATCTGCAAACTTGCTGAGGGTGCACTCAATTCCACTGTCCATATCTCCTACAAAGATGTTAAATAGCACTGGTCCCAGTACTGATCGTTGAGGTACACCACTTGTCACTGGTTTCCACTTGGACAATGAGCCATTCACTGCAACTCTGTGAGTGTGACCATTCAACCAGCTCCTTATCCAGCTTTCTAGTAACTCCTCAACTGTCTCTAAGCAAAGCTCCATGGACTCTAGCTGTTCATTAATATAGAGGGCAACCCCTCCTCTCCTGCCTGTCCTTTCTGAAGAGTTTATACTCACCTATTCCAACACTCCAGTCATAAGAACTATCCCACCAACTCTCCGTGAGACCAATGATATCATAGCCATGTGTGTATGTACACGTCTGCAGCTCTTCTTGCTTATTCCCCATACTCCATGCATTGACATATAGGCATTTAAGTTGCTCTCTTGCCACCCTTTTTTTGCACTACAGGTGATCTCTTTCTGCTTGAAGACACCCCAGATGCCCTCACACCACAGCTAAGCAGCCTTTCTGATTGTGGAGGATGAGATTTCCAGCAAGCTCACTCTGTTTAAGATCTCACTAGGTATGAGACACAGACAAGTGGCTTGGAAGGACTTCATAAAACATGCATGCACCATGCCATTCCATGGAAACTCAACATGGAGAAAGTGACTGCTCAAAGTTTAAGGAACAGCTGGCAGTCACGCTTGAGACACTTTTGCATCATCAGAACAACCCTTGTTCTTATGAGCAAACAAACACATATGAGCTCAGGACTGCTATCTGGCCCCTGGGACTGCCTTGAATATGGAGCCTTCTGATCCAGTGCCTGCACTTGATGCAACTTAAATTGCATCACAGAATCATAGAATGTGTTGAGTTGAAAGGGACCTTCAAAGGTCTTCTAGTCCAAACCCCCATGCAGGTGTATACTGCACTGATCACGTTCCTCAGAGCCTCATCAAGTCTCCAGGGATGGGGTGCCCACCACCTCTCTGGGCAACCTGTTTCAGTGTCCCACCAGTCTTATGAAGAACTTCTTAATGTCTCATCTAAACCACTCTGCTGCAGTTTAAAACCACTGCCCTTTTTCTTACCACTGCTTTGGACAGAGAGCTAGATATAAATGTTCAGTGTACTAATGAAAATTAAATGTAGTCTGTTCAGTGTGACAGCAAACAACTTTCACTCCAAAAGAAAGCTTTACACTTCTTTCATTCTCAGGACGCAGATGATACAACTAAACCAATCCAGTACCACCCCACCTCTGAAAGGAGTGATCTTGCCCCATGCTGCATGCTTCTGTTGCTTCCCCTGATCCCATAGTGAGGGCTTTCAGTACGTGGAGCTGATAGAAGCTAACCCTGCACTGGAGCTCCTGTTAAATCTGAACCCCTCAGTAGTGATGGAAGTGGGACACAAGGTCACACAGTCATGAGAGCTTGTCAGGCTGGACAGGATACTGTACACAACAGCATGTTTTCATCTTAAAAACTTCTTCCTTTACCCACTGAAGGGGATAAGCACTCTCCTTTTCTCCTGCACATCCAAGATATAGGTGTAGGCTTTTTCTTCTTACAGCAGAAGATTCACCTGCTGCTTACATCTGTCATGTTGGTAAGATGCAAAAACAAGATTACAAAGAACATAGCGTCCTCCTGTAACTCACGTGGATTCTGGGCCAAGGGCTGGAACATTTTTTCTTCATTATTCTGCTGCTGCCTAGAGTAGCATTTTCCCCTATTAGTTGCTATTGCCTAGAATGGCATCTGGAACAAGTTAGGTATCCAGAGGAGAGTAACAGACATGAGCTCAGTGTGTTCCCAAGACCTGATTTCCAGAGATACAACACACCTGCAGCTTTCAGCATGTTCATTACAGAGCTAAAGGGCTCAAAGTTATCTGGAAAAAATCAAGCCCATGCTGCTTAAATGCACTCAGGAAGTAGGTCACAGCTTTCTACACACCAGCTAAATGCTCTGGGGGCTTATGAACATTTGCTCCAAGTATGGATCGCAGTATTTCAGCCTGGGAGGTGACAAAGACATGCATAACCTCAGCAAGATCCACATCCGAGAAGGATGTTCACAAATTCCTGGCTAGCAAGAGATGGAAAAGCAAAGGCATGGAACCACAGCTGTTCCTTTTCTGAAATGGTGAAGGACCCAAGAGGACCTGTAAGCCACAAACTTCAAGAGAAGCAAGCAGCTGGCCTCCACCTTCCTTTGGAGATGTAGGCACTCACTCCATTCCAGTAGACACACTGCTGCCATTCAGACACAAATTTCTTCACCATTGACAAAACATGTAAAGGTTTAGAACAAGTACATGCCTCACAAGTGTTATCACAAACAACAGTCTTGGTGAGAATAAATTACCAAGGCTGAATACTGATGTTGTACTCAAGTTGTGCTAAAAGTGTAGTTTTCAGCACTTTTTAATTCCTTCCCCAGTATAACATCATAAGTTGGAAGGGATCATAGGTTGGAAGGGACCTCTCAGAACACTGATTCCAATTCTCAGTCCAACTCTGACAATCGTCATACTCAGTATCACTGATTTCTCTAGAGTAGCAACAACTTCAGCAGATTCCTGAAATTAAAAACTTCCAGGGAGGAAGAAAACCACACTACATGTCACCCTCTGCAAGGAGTCACCACCCAGCTCTGACACCTTCATGCACAAAACCCTTCCAGACATCAATAGGACAGTGCAGTGCATCAAGGAGTAAACAGAAGAAAGATTGGGCTATACTACTGCCTCCAGATGCATATAATGCTTAATTCAAATACCTGAATTTTGCATAGTCCATCTTTGCAAAAAAAACACAAAAAGGAAAACAGGTGTAACAGTATCTTAGTTTTTTCATTCCTTAGCACTAGCAGAAGAAATCCAGAACTGACTGCAGTTTGTAATTTTTCCAAGGTGTTTCCTCCCTCCCATCACTTACCAAACTCTTTCATGATGATTTTCACTGATGGGGAATTGACAAAACATGTATCTTCCTATTACAGTGTAAGATGCTCAAAGCCACCCCTAAGACATAGGAAGTTGATAATGCCTTTAGTAATCAGCACATTTCAAGCTCCCTTCACTTTCCAAAGGAAGAATTTCTACTGAATGCTTACACACATTTGTAAACTGACAGATCAAACAGTGATAAAGCTTGATGCAGTGTAATTACTTCTGTTACAGAAAACACTGCTGAAAATTACTTAATGTATTTAATGGAAAAAAGCCACAGCACCTCAGATAACTGCAACTAAGACAAACTCCTTGCTTTGCCTAGTCTTTCTGTCGTACTTCCCTGACTTGATACTGCTCTACAAATGGCAAAGGATTAATCACAAACAGAAGCAGTGAACTTGAATCCCACCTAGGCTTATTTACGTGAAATCTTGTAAGGTGAGTACCTATTCAGTGATAAAACTCTCAGTAAACACCCCTGCCAAGAACTTGGTTTAGCTAAAGAAATTGATTTGCAACCAAAGTGGCACAAAAAAGACAGCCCTGACCTAGACCCAGACCCTCTCTTCTGTGATTTCCATCACAGCTATGAAAAAATGACGGCTAAGGCATTTTCTTCAAAACAAGGTAGTAGTTTGTGTGCTTACTATTAAGAATTCATCCTTTTTTTAAGAGATGGGAAGATTATTTTCTCAGTACACAACGTGTACAAAACCCAAGCATGCTTAAACCTGCCTAATTATCTTTTCTGCCTTTGTGAAACGCATCTAGAATTTCCATTCTAAATTACACATACGATTCTTTAGTATAAATGATGTGACTCACTCGTGTAAATGTAACCTGCCAAGAATTTCTTACTGCACTCAACTGCATGGCAGGCACTATACTGGCAACTTCTCACGTGAATTACCTCAAACCCTCCTCTCCCACCCACCACCCTCATCTCCAAAGCAGTAAAGCTCAAAAGATATTTCATCTGTATTTTGGGAATACTCCCACCACATACAAAATGAGCAAAATTCTCTACGAAAACATTTTGCTTTCAGGAAGGATTCACAGCTTTTTTGCAAGTCTATCACATATTCACTGTGTTTGGCAGATAAGAATCAAAACAGTTTGGTCCCAGTTGGGACCAGCAGAAGATTATTATAGTGCAATTCCTTACAAGAATTGCCAGCCTTGTGGATGAACCTAAGAACAACCCAGTGAGTTCCAGGGAGGCTCTTACAAGGAGAGATAACATGACTTACCTTTAAAAAGACCTAGCCTGGCTGCTGAAAAGCTTAGTTCAGATTTTTAAACAGTTCTGTGGTGTTTCAATGCCTGCTTTAGAAAATTAGCTTCTAAGTGTAGTAGATCCACTTTTTTCTGTTGCTTAACTAAAGTGATTGACAGTTAAGAATGTCTCATTCAAACAGAATTTGAGTTTGCACTTTTATATTTCTTAAATGGAAACACAATCATAAAACTAAAAGATATGCTCCCTTGTTTCATGCATAAAAGATGTTAACCTTAGACAGTTAAAGAGGAAATTAACCAAGGTTTCACAAGAGTTATTTTTATATTCCACAGTAAAACAGAAAGGGGCTATTTGGAAAAAAAATCATGTAATGGATTGAATTGTATTTGGTTAGGTCAAAAATCTGCATTCCTCAACTGCATCATAGCACTGAAAGTCCTGTATGTGAAAAAGACCCCCAATCCTGCATCTACAGAAAAGGATGGCTGATCTTGTTTAGAAAGCAAATCTCTGACAAATATAACCTAGTCTGGCATTCTGGAAATATTTTTCTCCCTAAACCAAAACCATCCTAAATTAGAGCCTAAAAAGAATGCAACTCAAGCTTTTAAAGTTTACTATTAAAAATATCTATTCCAACATACACATGTAGCAATTTCTGTATATCTACATGTCTTAGAGAAGCAAGTTGAACCTTGTCATTTCTGTAGGCTTAAGAGTAAGAAATTGTTCCAATCAGACAGAAAGTGACTACTGACAGCATTCCATTAAATCTGCAAAATACATCTGGAGGAAAAACACAATAAAACAAAAACCAAGCATGCTTTTTTTACTTGACAGGCTAACTAATAAAAATGTATTGTGTTTCAACAAGTTTGAAAGAAGCATCTTCTCACAGAAGAAGAATTACATCAAGAATCCTGTTTGTGTTTCATATAAATTGCTTTATTTTTTATTTTCAGAAACTTAATGCACTAACAGGCCTGACATCAGATGTGCACAGCTTGTTTTATGTATCTGTGCAGTCCCCTAATCACAAATGAAATTGCTAGATTAGGATCTAAAATTTAAAGAACCTCCTTTAACCAATTTTAACTGTTTATTCAGACAGACTTGAATGGTGCCTTGAATGGTTTTCAACCCCTCTACTTACGCCTATTAATATATTCCCTGTTCCAGCTCTATCTTTCATTTATTTCCTGCAATCCACAAACAGCACATTCTGCACACGCAGAAGATGCCATGAAGAGGCCAGCTGTGATTGCTGAGTCTGTAAGTGAACAAGGAAGAGGAGCATTACATGACATGTTCTTCTCACGCAGATTATTAAATGAGGAATACAAATCTAATGCCACTTTGTCCATGCGGTTGCTGTAATAGGGTATAAGCCTGGTGAGTGAATACAAAGCCAAATACATCTGTGCACACCTAGAGTTTGCTGTAGCTCCACCTGCCTTTAGTGCTATACTTTTTAAAGCTAGCGTTAAAGGTTATTCTGATAGATTTAGCTTAGCTCGTGATTAAAAGCATTACCCCTAACATTTACCAAAAAGGACTCCTAAATCTTTGTTTTTAAAAATCTGCCAGCAATGCCAGGAAAACCTTAGCTTATTTACACATCTGAAATGAAAAGATTTAACAAAAAAAATAATACTTTAAGTTGCATCTCACCCTTAGTCCTTCCTAAAAAGTATTTATATAACATTTCCAAGTTATTCTATGTTGATACACAGACCCTGAATTTTATTAACAGAATCTAGCGTGATCAGCCTCCCTGTAGGTTTTGTGCTGACACTGCTTTGTCTCCAGCTGGTCTTCTCCATCTGAAATGTTCCCCAGTCCATAAACAGGAAAAACTACTAAAAAGCTGACAGTATCAGATGCTAGACACATCTAACCCAGCAACTGCACAGTTTACAACAGCAGCAGCTGTATGGGGAAAACACAAAACCTAACGGAACATTTCATAACAAGATTTCAAAGAAAACTCCTTAACAATTAAGGAGGTTTTGAATGAGGAGCTCAAGCTTGTTACAAATATCCACATAAAAAAGTACCAGATTATCCAGATGCAGAAACAAAGATAATACAGAAAGACAGATACCCCTCAGAAGTTGGTGCTGCATGCAAAAAGAGTCCATTATTTACATCTACTAAAACACATTAGAGAGTGCACAGGAGGGGTAATACTTCTGCCAAATGGACTGAGGAGAAAAAAATTTCAACATGGGATGTATCCACAGATAGAGGTCAAAAAGAAAAGAGAAAATGTCACATTCACGCTTTTAATAGGCAGTAACATTTTTTGGAGGATATAATTCCCAAACTATTTGGCAAAACCTCAGGACATCCATCAGCACAGGCAAAATGAGGGTCAGTTGGCTATTATTTGAAATATTGTACTTTATATGAGTCATAAATTTAATAAAATGTGAATGTGCTAAATTTACTCCACTCCCAAGTCACACCCTTTTTTGGTAACCTCTGTCCATGATACTCAAAGGAATTAAGACTGAATAAAAACAGAATGAATACTGAATGTCCCATTTAAGGTAACAAAAGAATAAAGTAAAAACTCCAGACACACACAAAACAGCAGATACATCGCTTTAGCTACAGGGTTGTAATTAGTGATGGGGGAAACAATGTATTACAAGGCTCTCACAGTTAAAGGATCAAGACCTCATCAATAGCTTTTCCAGCCTCAGGTCGACACTATACTGAAAGTGCCAATTCTTAAGCTGAGACATTTCCCACATACTGGGTGCATAATACTATAGAGCTGGAGATTGTGTCCTTCCAGTCTGTCTGCCCACCATCACCCTGTCACAGCCCACAAAAGCAAATGCTGCTAAACACAGAATTGTAACATCTCTATAGCAAACTCTGTAGCAAATAAGTAATAATCCAGGCATCAAAGAGCAGCAGACTCAGAGCATTCACTTCTTTAAGTGACTCCTAGCTGGGTTGCTTATTACACAGTTCATGTCTTTCATCTCTCCCTGAAGTGGCTACTGAAGGAATTTGGATTCTTGGTGTGCTGACCATCGGCTTTTGTCTAAGGATTTGCTTTGCTTTAAAAGACTAGGTAGTCTTAAATACAGGGTAGCAGCAACATTTAGTTTCTCCTGTTCTTATCCTTGTTCAAAAACAAGAATTAAATCATAGAATATCTGCAGTGTTAGTAAATGAAAGAGCATAAATAAAACAAAAACAAGTGATTAATATATAAAAATGCTTGAAAATCTCTTTTATCATTTAGTATTACTAACACAGCCAATTTCAATGAGAGAATAAGCTGGAAATGGTGACTTCTAGTATTTCATCAAAGTTACTTTATCCTAAGCAAAATGCTTTTATTGAGCTTTAAAAAAACTAAAACCTCCACAAAACAGAGAAGATAATTTAGCAAAAGAAAAATGGTTTCACTGTTTCTTGTTAAATCTTTATCATGAATGGTATCAACATGGCTCAAACAATTGAGAAACAGCAGTGCTGGACACCTAATATTCAAGCTGACCACTAATGAATTCATGTTTTTTCCTTGATGAATACAAATTGACCATTAAATTCTCAGCAACCTCTACCCATATTCAGGAGGAGACAGCAAATACCAAATTTCACAAGATGCTGATCAACTGGAGAAAGAATGAATCTTATGCCAGAAAATGGTTAATGTTCCCGATTTAATGAGTTATTTTGTAGTCCAAGGACTGCATGAGTGCAAGGAGGAGAGCTGGACTTGTCGGGTGCCCACCTCCCACAGAAGTTCAAGAAGTTAAACACTCCATGAGTCCAGTGCCTATTGATACCTGTATGAAACAGCTCTTCTGTCAGCTGGTCTGAGTGCCCTGCTACCTAAATTAAGCTGAAGCTCTTCAGCTGGCACTGCTGTCAAACTAAAACAGCTTCATCCACCCCCCTGTCTCTCTCTGGCTTTGGCATCTCAAGGCTGCTACTTTTCCCCATGACCACTGCTATGACACAAGGATTTGCAGGCCAAGTGGTAAATCACATCAGATAAATTCTCCCTTTGGAAGATAACTATTTTCCTTGGTGGCAGCTGCTGGTGAACACACACTTAAAACTACATGGTTGGTTACCAAGCTTTTGGGTGGAATAAGAATCCATCCCTTCTGCCAGAGTTGTGCCACTTGTTGAGAAGCAAACCAGCTTAAGGACAGTTTCCACATTTATTTTTACTAAAGTTCAGTCAGGAAACAAAATCCCAGACTTCAAGGTGCAAACCTAAACATTCTAGTTATAAGAAATGCAAATACTTAACTGAACATAAATCAACAAAGTTTTACATATTTCAACAGAGCTAAACCAATTCACCCCAGCTAAGGATTCAGCCCTTGTAAAAGCAAGCAGGCAGGAAAGCAGCAGATCCTCACCCCAGTCAATGAGAGCTGCATTTATCTTGGAAGGGAGCAAAATAGCTTTACCCATAAAGGGTAAGACATTATAAGGAACAAAATTCTTTGCATTCTTTTCACAAAAAGACATTTCACATTGCAAGATGTTATTTTAACAAACTAGCCTTAGATGGTTGGGTTGAGTCTGCATAGTGAAATGCCAACATATCACACATTCTCCTGATCAAGCAAAAAATCAAAGTAGGACAGGATGTCCAGTCCAGCTTGGTCTTAAAAAAATTCCTAAACAACAATTCTATGTTAGTATGAAACAACTTGGATGACAACAGCCAATTTCTTTTACTATAAAGCAGGCTTCCTACCTCTACGTTACAATTTCCCACAAGACTCTACTGTAATTGCTACATACAATGTCAAGTTTAAATCACTTGGACTGAAGTGGTTTAAATTTCCATGCTCTTTCAGCCTCAGATTCATTTTTTCAGAAGGGGCACCACAATCTCAGCTACAGCAATTCTGCTATATCAAAGACTGAGGCTACGGAAAAAATGTTTTTGTTACTTAAAAAGTAACCCAAAAAAAAGCATATGGTTTCTCCTTTGGAAAGGACTAGCACCCCTAAGCCTTGGAACCGGGACTTGAAGTTTGGCAGGAGATGGCATTTGTTTCAGTCATATGCCTTTTGCCAACTTCCAAGAAAACATCCCAAATTTGGCCAACAAATACAAGCCTTTGAAGAATCTTAATTTTGCACATGCTCAGCAAACATTTTATGGAGTTTACAGCTGAAATTTAACAAGAATCTATCCTTCCTGAGTATTCCCAACTTCCAGCCCTCAGTTCACACATCATTCCCCAAGTGTAAATGCTCATTCCAAATCCCTTCAGCACTCCTGCATGTGACCACCCACATAGCATAGCAAAGGACACCAATTCAAATGCAAAGATGACAACTATTTAACAGCTCTGATTTGGCAACCAAAGCAGAAGGCTAGCCTGGGGAAGGATGGCAGCAGTATCTGTTGTGTGATCAGCTGTTGATTTAGTGTTTAAAAACACTGTAGAATAACATTAAGTACATCAGTAGTAAAGAACATTAGGCTGTAAAGTTCAATACTCAGATGCAGGAACATGCCATATTTGAGATAGTCCCTGCCTATAAAATAATGCATACTAACTTTAGTTCCCTGATGATACACTATTTTGCCCTGAACTTGCAGTGAATCAGAGTTGTGTAACAATGGAGAACGGGAATTTTGCTTTGCTTGCTGCAGGAGCAGACATCTCTCCAACAAACAGTTGTGGGGAGGATGCAGCACAAGTTCAACTTTAGGCACTTGAGTCTCAAACCAATCTTAATGCTATATAAAACCCAAGGGAACTGTATACTATTTCTGCCTATTTTGTAAACACACTTCAACTTTTCAGCTTCTGGTATGGCTGACTGGAAGTTTCTAGGGTTAGTTTTATGCTGCTACAGAGCACTCCCCCCTGCAAGGCACACAGAAAGTGCTATGACTGAAAAATAAGGCCACAGGTCTCTCAAACCAGGCAGTGACTTGACTTTAGTCTTGCTGCCCTTCAATTTCCTGTACACACGAGAAACACACATGTAGTTAAAATAAATTCCTTCAAGAACAGGAAGTACTCTCTAGCAGCAAGCAGCAGAGATGCTTATATGGAAATGCTGTTTTCCAAGAAGAGCTTGAACTGTGTGGCATATAACCCGGGGGCCACACACTGAAGAAGAGGAGAAAACAAAATATTTCTAAGTCAGTTCTTCACTAAGTGCTCAGTGAAGCTGAGGATGTGTTCATGGGGAGAATTACAGGCAATCATTTAGCTAAAGACCAGATCATCTAATATATACATGTATGAAAGGCAAATTAAGATTCCAGAAAGAGCTTTGTGATGCTCACTGACTTCTTACTGTCAGATTTTCCAATTGTTACAATGTTTTTTCTCTCTCTCATTTTGCTTTCATTGTCTGTGTCATACAAACACAACTGAGAGTCTTCCAACAAGTAGAAAAAATCAGGACTGCAAGATTTAATGATATTAAATGCTAGAAGGTCACAAATAAATGTAGTGTCACCTTTAAAGAATTCATTAGATCTTCAAATAATCGGTTTTGCATTAGATTCAAAGCCCAAACTCAATCTGTGAAGGAAGACTCTGATTTTATAATTGCAATGACCAAGTCTTAGAGCTTTCCATTTATGAAAGAACAGTGCTCATTAGCAACTGTAAAGCTATGATTTTTCTGATTCTGTCTCTCAGAGATTTATAAAATAAAGTTATTGACTTTAGACTTTAACTCCATGTAAAACTTATAGATTTGGAAACAAGCTAAGGAAAAAACATTCATATTTTGACTTGGAGTTCAACTGTTAAATACTCTTCTACAAACTCTGCATGTGTAAAATGTTTGCAATAAGAGGATATTCTTATTTTGGGCATTACCAGTCGATGTTTCTAATTTTTTTAAATAACTCTCAGACACAGCTATTTCAATGATAGCCAAACCTTCATAACACAATGCACAGAGGTATATCTCTCAGGTGGGCCATTTACTACAGCTGAAGGACTCCTGCCTCAGAGGAAGTTGAGGGGTGGCACAACTAATCAAATTAAATAGTGGATTAGAAAGAAGGAACAGGATTGGAATTGCAAATACATGCTGAACCGTCTGTCCTTACAAACAATTTGAGAGGCACTGTCTGATCCAAATGTTTTGAGATTCGTATTTCAAAATTGAATAGCCGTTTAAGGCCAGGCTGGACAAGGCAATGAGCAACCTGGTCGAGTGGGAGGTGTCCCTGCCTATGGCAGGGGGATGGAACTAGATCATCTTTAAGGTCACTTCCAACCCAAACCATTCTATGATTCTATGCCTACCACTAAAATGTGCCAAAGGCTTCTCTTCTTCAACAGTTTCTGAAGTGCACAGCAATATACATTTAATAATTGCTTCAATACCTTCTCCTTCACACTCAAAGACTACATGTTCCAAAAGAAATTTAAAAGCTCTACATGCATTCAAGGTCTGAAATTTTTATTTCTCCTCCATGGGTAATTCTGTAATGAAGTAACATGAGCAACATAAATAAACCATGCATAAAGAGACACGATAAGCACTGCCGTCTATCAAGCAATCTGCCACAGAAGGCTGAAGATAAATGCACCTTTTTTAAACTTTTTTCTTTCTCTTCAGTTTTTCTTCAACAGTTACTGACCACAAGTGAGGTTTCTGCCTTCCAGATCCCAGGCTGCCCTTCAGCTGAGTTGATGCTGGAGTAGTTGCCCTGAGGAAGCAACATGTTGCAGGAAAACCTGCACTTGCAGCATTCTCACCTCTGCCAGGTCAGAACACACACAACGTTCTTAATCTCCCAGCAGGGAGCATCCATTTTAGTATTTCCACAAAGTTTCAGAAATAAGCTAGTCCTTACAGGATCTTGGCATTAACTATCCTGGTTTATCATCCTGATTCAACAATTGTGCCTTTAATCATAAAAAACTAATGCAGACATGACACTCATCAATTTATATAAAGATATAAAGCTAATATGAAGATTTATATTAGCTTCCAGAAATTGAAATCGACTTCTAAAAGGCTAACTTGTCTGATTGTCTAAAGACAGAATGATAACTATGACACCTATGAAGACCACTGTTCTACTATGAATAAACCATACACTAAACATTGACCAAGGAAGAAACAAATTAAGAAGAAAGAATCTATTTCAAGTGAGAATTTGCTGCTTTGTTCCATTCAAATGCACACGTGTTATTGGTTATAATGTTGCTGCTTTCAACGTTGCTTAATTTACATAAAAATTAACTAGACTCTTTTTTTTGCATGCATCAAGTATTCATGGTTAGCTATCTATGTATATTTAATATATTTCCATGTCATCATCCATTGCTGGATAATTAGTTCCTGGAACTCTTACTGTGTTTCAAACAGTGAAACATAAGAAGATCTTATTTAACATCAAGTTTCCATTCAACAGATGAGTAGCAATTTCCCACTCATCTTCACCTCTTCTGTGTTTTGATACTTTTTTCTGATGTTTTACACTTGAAGGAAATGCAAATTTCAGTTACTGAAGAGACACCCCATAGGCACTCAACTCAGTCCAATCAAGTCAAATGAGCACAGACAAATGCTGACTTTTCTCACCTCCTTTGTGTTTGTTACCTTTTCTCCAAGTCATAAGACCTAATCCAATTTACAGGACAGTTACTCAAAGGAGACCTCATTGAGAGAGTTAATACATTGATACCTATTTGAAACAATGGGATTTTATGCATTCTTGTAGATGAACATTCTACAGTTTTCTGTGTCTTGCAACAACCACATCCAACCACATTTCACAGAATCACAGAAAATCAGGGATCGGAAGGGACCTCAAGAGATCACCTCGTCCAGTCCCCCAGCCAGAGCAGGAACACCTAGACAAGGTCACACAGGAATGCATCCAAATGGGTAGCATTTCTCTCCAGAGAAGGAGACTCTACAACCTCTCTGGGTTGACAGCCCATTCCAGTGTTCTGTCATCCTTAAAAGTTCTTTCTCAGATTCCTGTGGAACATCCTGTGTTCCAGCTTGCACCCATCGCCTCTTGTCCTATCATTAGAGGTCACCCTTTACATATTTATAAACCTTTAAGATGTTTCTATTCTCACAGTATACTAAGACTAAGCAATACTGAGGTGTTCCAACAGCCTGGGCACATGTCTGATAAAAACACCTTTGATATTTCCTTCTCTGTTAAGAGAGCTAAAGCAGCTTGCAGTTCTGGGATTAAGATCAGCTCACATCTGCTACTTTTGGGCTCAGCACTTTGGACCAAGTTCCCTCTTTGGTCAGCAGGAAGGCTACCTGCTCTTTGTTTGCTAGCAGAAGCTTATCTGCTCCTCCTTTCCAGACCTAGTGTTATAATCATTTACTTCCCAGCCTTATTACACATGAGTCGTTATAAACTGAAGTACAGTGACACAAAACTACCTCTGCTGTGCGACCTCCACCAGCCTCTGCTGCAAAACAAAAGAAAACTACTAACCTCAACCAACCTTACATGTTTTCATGCAAAATGTCATATATGGGGAGCATTATTCAAATTGAATAAGAACAGGAACCAAATATATCTCGGTAATGTTAAGTTCGAAATGTTACTGTCACAAGCGTCTGCACTGTGGCAGGAAATCTGACGCATTGTATGTTGGATCCAGACATCATTGTACGGGGCAACTGACAGGCACAACCAGGGCTGCCTGGGGTGGAGGAAGATGGAAGTCTTACAGAGGCTGCAAAAGGGTCCTTTGGGCAAGCATCTACTGCAGAATAAACTCTTGAGGGAAGTTAGCAAAGCACCACATTTTTTGCACTTGAGAGAGGGCCTAATCCAAATTACGCCTACTCTTGAGAGAACAAGCTGACAGTAACACAGAGAAAACACTAGTAATTAATTGCACCACAGTGGATGCCGAAGCAAGACTCTGGTGGAGAGTGCACAGTGTAAAAAGAAGTGTTCAAAAGACAAAATCAGGGAGCCTTAAGTTTACTTAATTCTCTCATACGTCAAAGCTGACAGAATTTCTTCTCTCTGCTCTCAGATGAAGACAGAAACAAGGACTGAGAAAAATAGAAGAAGCCCTTAAGAATCAACTCTGTATTTTGCAGAATTGTTGAGGCCACTTATGATACTCTTTCAGTCCTATCTGAGGCATAAGCATTAGGGTATGTAGAAGACAGAACCACAATAAAAGTGCATTTGGAATGCTTACTGGAGATCCTTTAAAAAAAATCCTGATATTGTTCCAACTCAATGCATAGAAAGAATTAAGAATTCAGATGATCTTGAGCTAATGATCTTGTGTAATAGCATTCACCTAAAAGATACTGTTGGCTGGTAAAGACTTCTCATGGCACCACAACAGGATGAAATCTAAGCATATTATTCAGGACGGAGTAGATCAGCAAAAGCAGCAAATCCTGTAGCTGTAGGCTGCCAGATGGTCATCTCCATTTTAAAAGACATATGTAGTCTGTTTGGAAGGCTGGACTAATTTGACAATTCTAAAAACCACAAATGCTCTGTGGTGACAACAATTACAAACTGCTTCCTTTATTGCCAACCTGCATCTGATGGATTTCAATTAATCTCTCTCAATTCCAAGGTTTTGCTGATAAGCATCAGCTCCTTAGTACCAGATTCCCTTCAGTCTCATTTTACCTTTGTTGATAAATGAAAACATCTGCAATCTTCACCTAAATTTCCCCACAAATATACAAATATAGTAGTTACTGCTCTTTGGTTTCAACCTTCCATAGTAGACTGCTGTGGAAAAACAACAGAAAGAATAATTTATTTCATCCCTGTCAGAATTCTGTTTCCCTTGTAACTTTAACTATCTACTTAATTTTATTTCTATTTAACCAGGCTCCCTCGTGTATTTATCTGGTTCTGAACATTCTTTTGTATAATAAACACAGCTGAAAATAACATCTTATGAATTACAATAACAGCCTGAAAAAGATACTTTATCCCCACACTATACTAAAAACAGTTTCTGATATTAGTCACATTTAGATACTCTTCAAAATTCACCAAACATTTTCAAACAGAGAACTTGCTTCCTCAGACCCCTGTTTCTTCCAGTAAGTAAGAATACCTAGTTCTCAAAGTTCATTGTAATGCTAATGAAAACCTTTTTTCATACTGGCTTAGTTGAAGGATATCCTGTCCTTCAACTGCATTATTAATACTGCCAAACCTCTGGAAAACTAAGTGCAAATGCCAATTCACTTAGTGTTGTCATTCAGCTCTACAGAATTTTCCATTTTAGCTACAGTGTGTGCTAAGTAGCAGACAAAATATATTTTACATGCAGTTCTCAACAGCTTCTGTTTATCTTGTGACAAATGCCTGACCAGCACATTGCACATTCTTATTTGTTTCATTTTCAACATAGAAGGGTTTTCATAAAGTGTCATACTCGTGGGATTAAAACTATGCCTGCATTCCTTTGCAAGACAACAGCTCTTGATTTTTGTCTAAATCCAGATATACATACTAAATTCCACAGAGAAAAAGGCAATTTGATATATCTGATCCATAAAATAGAAGTACCATTCAGTAAAAAAAAAAATCAAAGAAAAATATCAATCTTTTCCTATTTGCCACAACTCCTCTATTAAATAAAGAAAATATTTTAGGAATACATGTCTGGATAGCAAAATATTTTGCAAAAAAACCACATTAAGATAACTACTGTGAAAGAATTTTTGAAAACTCTTGAAAACGAAAGTAAGACTTCTTGAATTATAGCCATGGACCCAAATCCCAGCTTTCTTTTGAGAAGAAACTTGGCTCATTTCTTCAGATTCACTTGAGATTCAATCTCAGAGCCTTGTCAGTGAAATGTCTCCTTTCATTTGAAAAGAAAGATCATGAAGTATATTGTTGAAAGTCTGCAATTCTAAGGAAATAGCAGTGGCAAAGCACGTTTGCTCTCTTTCTCAAAAGTGTACACCACAAGATGGCTGCTGTCAATCTCACTTTTTGAAATTCCTATTTCCTCAGCATTTAGTTATGCGTTCTCAATATTCAACACCTCCCTTCAGTTTTACTCTGAAAAGATGCAGCACCTGATGAGGGTACTTGAGTTGTACTTCAAGACACAACATCCCTTGAGAGAGGACCTTCAAATTCCTTCCTATCCCTGACATTCTGTGATCCCAACAGCAGATCCTGGAATGTTTTCCAGATGAAGCGTATCTACTCAGTTGAGTTCCTCCTCTTGTTGACCTAACAGGAAGTAACAGGCCTCTACCAAAATGCCGCTGGAATCATTCTGAATAGAAATACTGCTTTACTGGCTTGAAGATGCCCTAGCACATTCTGCAGACTGCGTGAGCTCACTTTGCTTGTGTTCCGGACTAATTCAAACCCATGTTAGCTTCATTACTGCAATCAGTTTGGGTGAAAAGCAGCTCTCGTCTAGCCACGGCGGTTTCAGTCAGTTCAGGAGTGTCAGAGTAAAACGTAATTCTGCTTGTAAACAGTCATGGGGGAGATAGTCTTGCTACATAAATTCACAAAGGCTAAGTCAGTCTGTTTTCTCTGTATTAGCAGGGTTTTCTTAATATGACCCTTATCCCAGACAGTTTGCCAAGTAAGACATAAATCAGCCACCAAAACTCAACAGTGTATATGCAGCTTAGTATATACATAACATACTCAGCCTTACGTGAAGAAATCCACCATGTGAGTCACAGCCTCATAGAATCATAGAATCATAGAATAGTTAGGGTTGGAAGGGACCTTAAAGATCATCGAGTTCCAACCCCCCTGCCATAGGCAGGGACACCTCCCACTAGACCAGGCTGCCCAGTGCCCTGTCCAGCCTAGTCTTGAACACCTCCAGAGATGGGGCATCCACAACCTCCCTGGGCAACCTGTTCCAGTGCTTCACCACCCTCACTGTAAAGAATTTCTTCCTTATGTCTAGTCTAAATCTATCCCCCTCTAATTTATATCCATTGTTCCTAGTCCTCATTATATTCTGTCAGCATTTGGCTGTTTGGTTTTAATGAATTTTGTGCTGTCTGCTGCTATCCAAACAAGAGGATGTGAAAAAGAATATGCTGCCAGAAAGGCACGAGACTGAAAATCAAGAAAATTTATCCTTTCAAGGAGGACAATGATTCTCTGAAAAGGTTCCCTCCTATTACAAAACATTGTTATTATTAATCGGAAATTATCTATGCATTTTAAAATTGAGTGCTTGCTTACGTTCATGTCTCAGTGTGTAATGTCAACTGAATTAATTAGAACCACAGGTAGCATAAATCCTGATGAATCTCCACAGCCTCTCAGTATGGTTTTGGAATGCATTATTAACAGGCTTATTAAATATTTGCAATGCCATGGACATGCAGAGTGCACTAGTTGAGACAGCTGCAGATTAACTGGTACCTGCTTCAACGATGTCAGTATTCCAAGGAGATGGTTGTTTCAGAAGTACAGAAACAAAATACTTTCCTCAAAAAGACAGAGTCCTGGCATTTAATACATGAAGAATGGGAAACAAAGAAGCAGCTACACAGCTGCTAAGCAGATGTTTCATTTAATTCTGTGATCCATGCTACGAGAGCAGCAAATCCAAGGGCTGATAAAGGAAGCTTAGGGAGCTTTCAGGTCTTTTGGAAGGAATGTTTTCTTGTGTAAGTGAAGGCAGAAGTAGGACTGGCTAAATCACAGTGCTGTTTCTCACAGGATGGACCTGGAGACCACTTAGGCAAAGAATCCTTTTGAGGGATGGCTCTTCAAAAGCATCCAAGCAGATTTAAAGAATACAAACTCTTAAAGGGTTTTAAACATGACCTATGACCCTAAGGTCTGCCCTTGGTATGTTTGGCTTTCAACATGAGTACCCATAGCAACTTCCAGGCAACACAAACATGCCATTGCTCACAAATTCCGAAGTCTCTAAAGCTTTTTTGAAAATGTCTCTCTGCTCTTCTCCTATTATTTGTCCTTGTTGTCTGTTCAATGCAAGAAACCATCACAATGGGCTGGGTCCTTTCAGAGCTGGCAGTGAAGGATCAGTGATTGGGTCAAGCCAGACAGAAGGTTGTTCAGGTCCTCACTTATGGAATCTCTTGTATAATCATCAAGAGCACTTAGTTTTATTGTTATACTGCAAAGTCAGCAATGACTACCAACACAAATAAAATCAGTTTTCCATAAGTCTAAATATAAATGACATGCATTTCAGAAATTCTTATTTTAAGATATTATTCGCTTTTACCAGTATGAAATTAATTAGGGAGAGACATTACCATACTGAATGTCTATTAAAAACAGATCTTCTTAACTGGTAGCCATTCCACAGAAAAATTAATTTATGGGAAAGTATATTCAAACTTTACATCTGTAATCCATGTCTTTGTAATAGTTAATCCATATGGTACAAAACTTCAAATAACTGTTATGAAATACAGGCAGTAAAGGGAAATCCTTTCTATATCTTCTCATGTTTGTTGAGAACACTGACAGCAAAGACCTTACTTCCTGGCCTCCAGAATCCTGCAGTTCAGGAAAAGGTTGACAGAGGAAGTCCCAAAGACAGCAATATTTCAGGTTACACAGATGGTGATGAATGAGATGAAGCAATGAATTTACATTGAAGTCTATGTTTTGATAAAAATCTATTTTAAAAAGCATTTCCATGCTACTACAATTTTTCCCAAGCTCCGCTGTCCTCTCATGTTTTTCGTTTTTCAGCATCAGCACCATAGCAACATTCAAGACTCAATGAATGTGGTCCTGCTCTCAGCATCTCTGGAGCAGAGCTTTGCAAATGACTGCCAAGCTCAGGAATCTGAGTCAGCTTGGAAAAGCATGACGCTGGACTAATTTCTGAGTACTCTGAAATAATGGCAGGGGACTGGGAGGAGGGCAATGGGAAGAAAAACTGAAGCTGCAACATCAGAAAGGAATGAAAGAAAAAAAAAACTACTTAAGTTTTAAGGATATACAAGTAGTCAGTTTTGTAAGAGGAGGACACTGAAGGTTGTGTGACTCACAGATTTGGGGGCTGTATATCTGAACAGCTACAGGGTTCCAACATTTCCATTGACTGAAATTATACTCTACAGACCTTCTCCTCTCACAAAAAAGCAGTATCAGGAATACACAAAACACATTTGCAGCCATTTTAATGCAGCTGGAAAACAGCTTACATATGCAAAAAGTGGAAGAGTGGGGAATCCATCAAATAAGACTGAGAATCTCTTCTACAGTGGAACCTGAATTTGGGAGTAGTCTGTTCAGCCTGTAGATGCTGCTATTTTTCTATTAAGAGCATCAGGAAACTTCATTTCCTAACTGAAACTAAAGCAGCATTTTGTCCTGGGAAAAGATAAGTTTAGGCTTCAATATTATTCCTCTGTTTATAGGAATTCATATCAATTTCACTGATAATTAAATTTGCTACCAATCTAACCAACAGCAAAAACATGGACCAGAGGTGGACAAGAAAGAGCAGTAATAAATAAACTTGAACTTCAACTAAGGGTCACCTACTGTCTGCCGTGAATCGAAGGTCTTTAAAAACAGCCACAATGCTCAGTACTCTGCCAGTAAAAAGCCCAAAAGCCTTCGAAAATTCTTATAATACTTAGTATACTTAGTAGCGCGTCCACTGCAAGGAGCATGAAGTCCTCATGCTAAGCTTACTATGCTGCTGTGAGTTACACCAGAGGAAAAAAACCCAAATAAATATTGCAGTCAGGTGGCTGATCTTTCAAAATGCAGACCCAAAGACATGCTGATCGAGACTAGATTGACAGATACACCTTGCTATACACACCCTCAGCTCACTTTCTAGCCAAAGCACATGAAACCACAACAATCTTTTTTAAAAATAGACCTTGAAGGGGAGATAAACATCATATTTAAAACAAAAGCAGAAACACACTTTCAATTCTTAAGAGAGTAATTCTGGTTTTTACTGAACAACCATCTTTCCTGAACTCATCTGTGGCCAAGCTTCATTTCTGTGTATGCAATCTGATGAGCTAACATTGTTCCAGGCCTGTAGTTGAAGCAATTAAAAACGTCCACGTTTGCCAAACATTACCACATCGTTACCACAGATACTGTGTATTCTGAGTTAAGGGAAAACAGTGGAAATCTCTAATACCACCGTGGGGTAATTGCTGCCAAATAATAACTTTTTCATATGGTTACCACAGTGTCTATTAATCACCTGTGAGGAGGCAAAGAGAAAATGCTCTACCACATGGTATATCTGCTTCTCATAAGCCATGACTCACACTTAAAGAGACTGCAAGGGGATTATTTCACTAGATGGGTCTTGCTAGGCTCAAGAACATAAATCCAGAAATATTTCTGATGAGTGCAGTGGATATGTGGGTGACACAAACAACAACATGTCAACCTTTAATCACACCAGGTAGTGACTCTTACATGGATCCACCACGTGCCCTGCAGTGAAAAGCTGCATTCCTTTCTCAAAAGCCACATAAACTGGAAAAAAAGGAGGGTTGAGGGCTGCGAGAAGAGAGGTGTTTGGAGAAAATCAAATCTTTCCTGGAAGAACTGAAATGAAGAACTGCTTGCCACAGAGTTGAGGCAAGTAGTGCAGAATTCTGTTCCAGTAAGACATGTAGGAAGAGGCAGGAACAGAAACCTTAATGTGTACGCAAAGCCTCAAAACATCAAACAGAAAGCTGGTGCTCATTCTGAGAAGTACGTCAAAGCCAACACATGCAGGTCTTTGCAAGATATGGTAATCATCAACAGCTAACATGGTTCTGGAAAAAGTCAAGCTGCCCTACTCCATGATCCAGATGACAGAGACAAATGTCAGCATTTGTAATAAAGCACAACAGCCTGCATCCGATTTTCTGCATTGCTGAATTTCACAGACAGACTTAGTGATAAAAGTGTATTTTTGAACAAGGTCTTTGTTTTTTGTTGTGTTTTTTTTTTTTTTAATTAACTACTTTGTTTCAAATGTTCTACCAACAAACACAAGGCATAAAAGGCTTGCAAGCTTCAATTTACAAACTGGTATTTCTCTATCAAAGGCTGTACCATTTAATGAACAAGACCCAGTTCTCAAAAAAGCACAAGTTCAATTATAATGGCAGCCAGCAAACTCTTAACACTGCATTTTCAGCTAAAAAATTGTTCAAAGCTCTTTCATGTTATCTCTGCAATTTCTGAGTACCATTCCACACTGTAACATGACTCTGGGAGGCACACATGCACACAGAAAGGAAAAGAAAGATTAAAATAAAGAATCAGGAAGAAATAATTTCCTGATGGGCAGTTTAGAATTACTGCATAATCTCTGCAAATCAAATGGACACATGGGTGAAACTAGTTAATTGAGGACTTTAATGCTCCTGTGGCCACTTATATTTTTCTATCTCCAAACCAGACTGCATTTGGTTTACACATGCACCATGCTACCAGCGCAACAGGAAAGATCTGCTGTGAGATGGCAGTGTGGAAGCTCCAGCTTTGCCAAAACTCAGGCATTTTGGAAGTTTCATAGTTATAGTTTCATAGTCACCTAGGTTGGAATGGCACAGCATATCTGTTCAGTCAAAGAAGGAGGTGAGCTTTCCTGAAAACAGGTCTCACTCAGTCATTTGACATAGAGCCTTTCTATGTCCTGTACCTCTGTTATGCATTAGACAAAGTAGGTACAAACCAGAAAACTACCTGAGTCCTCCTGCAAATATGGTTTAGTTTGAGGACATAAAATGTCTCAATGGTAATTCAGTAGACACCCCTGTGATCAAGACCTGCACACCTCACTCAATATTTATGTGAAGAGGAAATAAACTTTTGGTATCAGAGTAAAAAGCAGTGTATTTAATACATATACCCATTATTCATACACCCTGTCCACCACGGCCTGAGCATTTCAGTCGATGATCAGGGCTCTTATAGGCCTTAATTTTACACCTGCATCAATTTTCCCTAAAAAAGCCAACTATAACACACATAGAAACTGGCACTGCTTTGTTTTGCATTTGACAGAACAGATGCCGTAACTCTTATAAGCTCTAGGTGCTGGGAGTGAGAGCACCATCTAAACCAGAAGATGAGCCTTTATTAGTATCATGGTAGGTAGCACTCCTCATTGATACTTCATCCAACCACAAAAGAAGCTTCTTACAAAACTGAAGTAGGAAAAGAGCTCTGATAGCTAATGTACTTTGTCTGCCTCAAGTTGGAGGGTCTTGTTAATGAATTACTGAATTGAGAATCTCAACTGTAACCATCATTTAAACAAATACAAAAAATTTGAGCACCTCATCCCATGTGATGGCTGCAGAGGTCAAGACAGAATCCTCTCCCAAAGACAGTCCATAAGCTAGTTAGGGCTTTACACAGAGATTCACTGTGTTCTCTGCACATACTGAGGACATCTAGATGACACTTACAAGGACCTTTTGTGTAACGGTTTGGCTGTATCACACCCAAGCTTTCAAGTGCTGATCACCATTTCCTATTAACTGTCTTAGATAAATATTAATATACAAATTGCAAACTGTCTTCCTAGATTATTAGCTCAAAAGTGTGACACAAGCACATTGTACGGTTACCCAAACAAATTAAGAGTTAAGTACATAAATACACATACATGGATTCTATAGCTCCCCCAAAAGTTACAATAATCTACGTTCTACTAAGTAAGTGTCACAATATATGCATATATTTACATATATCCTGGACTGAACACCTAAATACAATCCTGTCCGAGCAATGAAACAGACTGGGACACTGTCATGAAAATACTGAAATGCTGAACAATGTTTCTTTTCATTAGTAAGAACATGCAATGAAGGTAAGCATGTTAAATTTGTATCTTTTTTTATTTTTAGGATGCTGCAGTTGGCAGATGTTATCAGCAAAATTTTTTTCAGTTAACTGAAAAATTAACTACAAATAAATTTGAAGCTGAAATACTGTAAGGTAGCGAATAATTCTGACTCTATAAAATTTGCCTAAAAAGGCTATAACAGTTCTATGAATTTAGATATTAAAGATTGCTGATGGATGTAGAGGAAGCATCAAGAAGAGCTCAGTTAAAATTTAACATTGGCAGAAATGACAGTCTGCGAATGTATAAGTAATTTCTAACAATCCTTTAAAACTTCAGCTGTCTTAGCGCTTACTATTTATTTAGTACCAAGAAAATACTTAAAAGCCATGAAGTAATTTCAAGAAAACATTTGTAAACAACAATTTTCTCTTGACAGACTATTTGGCTGCAATTACAGATACTATGCCAAAATAATATATGTTATTCAATGAATCTGGATAATACTGAATCAAATCAACTACTATTATTTTCCATTTCTTTGAAACTGAACATTGAAGCCAACTTAAACTCCAATGTCATTTGTTACTTTGGAAAAAAACTTTATAAAATACCAGGCCTGTAAAGCTATATTCATTTCTGAGTAACCTACTCACCTTTCACAGAAAGATCTCACAAGAGCATTATACAAGCCAGAAATGTTTTTAATTAACTTTGTTAAAGGCAAAGTCTTATATAAAGTCCTACACATTTCTGTCATTTTCAAAGTCCTGTATTTTGTAAAAGGAGATGATTTGCCAAATACGACTCCATACAAAACATTTATTCAAAGCTTCAATCTTTAAAAAAAGATTAGACATGACCAGAGGAGATGCTCTGAGTGGCATATAATGAAGATATTAAAAAAAAAAACAAAACCACGACTAGTCTTGCTTTTGGCATCTACAGTTTATTTTGTTGTTCATCACACATTCTGTCTTTCCAAACAATTACCATCTTTGTTCACCAGAGAAATACAGCATAAAATTCCACTATTTTTTCCCAGGATTTGTAACAACTAAGGCAAGGAAAATTATTTGATTAATTGAACAGAATTAAGAGAAGCAAATCAACTATTTTATTTCCCTTTGCTGTCTATAAGTAGCCAACTAAATAGATGCGATAAAGTAAGTGACATTCCAGTGGTTCCTCTGATCAACAAAGGTTTGGTCTTCCACAAGACAATTCCTCTGGCTGCCACAGCAAGTGATCAAATGTGCTTCAGCACTGAGAAAATGTGAAATTAATTGAGTTTATACACTTGAATTTTCAAGTACTGTCATGGACCAGGGCCAGAGTGCTTGCAGAAGCAAACTTTAAAGCATGCTGTGATAAAAGGCTACTGCTATTTTGAGTAAGATGCATCAGTAAAGATTAATGAAGAAGCTCACAAACCTGCTTTATCTGTTACAGAGACAAATGACTGCAAATTCAATAGGAAAGGAAAAACCAGCCTGCTTTTACCTGGATTTCTGTCTAGAAAATTTGACTCAGGGGGTAAGAGATATCATTCATGAAGAACTAGAATGTGGAAAGAAAGGCAAGAGACTCAAAAGCTAAGGAGATGTATTGCCTAAATGGTTTCTATTGCTTTTTTGATGGAGATTATATGGATTTTTTTCTTAGCTCCCATAATCTCAGCAACGACATAGAAATCATCAAAGCAGTATCTACGTGCAAAAGAGATCAAGTAGTTGAAATAATGACCATGTAAGAGCAAGAAGGTAGCCAGAGGAATTTGAATGTGGGTGATCACTGGCAATATACCATGGTTCAGAAATTTTTGCCACTCTGGGAAGCAAAGGACTGATAAACTGCTCAGATTATTCTATCAGGGCACAGATGGAGCTTCCTCAAGGAAGAAACCCTCTGCAGAGATTCAAGCAACATCTGACTGAAATTTATTCTGTCCTGATTTTTCATTTTCTATTCAAAAGGGTCGCTAGTAGTTATTTTTATGTAATAACAGGTAATGCTTTCATGCTACAGCTGCATATTAATCAGGGTTCTTGCCAAATTACATTAGTTTTTTTCAACTGTTGAAAAGCAGTTAAACTTCTAATGACATTTCCCCCCCTCTTCATCAGTCTATTTTTGGAGCAAAATAATGTACTCAGGCCTCAAGTAAAGACACTTGAGCCTCAGGAATGGAAAACAGCCCTGAGCCAAAATGTATTCACAGGACAGCTATAGGGCAATAAGGTTGTCATCTCTGCACAAAAATATTTTCAAAGACGTAAATATGATGTTAAAATCTCCACTGCTCCCTCCTGCATGTCAAAGTCACACACACTGCTATGAGCTTGCTTTTATAAGCAGGAAAAAAGGAAACAAATCTATTCTTACGTTTACTGTAGCATTAAGACAGTCCAGGAACAAGGACTCACATTACCACCATATCCTTAACAATCATTGTTTTCTTTACTACTGCTTGTATTAGGAATTAGAATTGCAAAAAAGGCATTTAATAGTATAAATCATAAGTCAAATCAGAGCAGCATGATAATGCTAAGAATCAACTATGCCACCTCTATCTGAAAACCTACATGGATACCTATGCTGGACACATGAAAATATATGTATGAAGGTACCTAACATACTTAAGTGTTTTAAACTCAAGCACCTACTTAGGTTGCCCATTAAAATAAGACATTTCAACACAAATGGTCTGAATTTGGCTCACTTGTGAATGATTGAAAGCCAACTCTTCAAATTAAGTAAGTAAGTAATCCCTAAGTATTTTAAAATGCTAGTTGAACTATGTTCTCACATAACATTTGCTATGTAACAGCATACAGGCATTATATATAAAGCTTATAATGCCCATCAAGGTACTCAATAGCTACAAAATCAATGCTAAGGAATATTAGTATGTCACATTATTTGCCTACCTCACATAAAAGTATGACTTAAAAACATTTGGAAGACAGGACCAAAAAAATGCCATCCATGGATGTTTTTTATTTTTCCCCAGCTTTACACTGCATAAAATCAGTTAATCAGCACCAAATATTTTCCTTTTATAACCCAAAAGCCTAATTTACATAAATTTCATAGCAACAGAAAAGTATTTCTATAAAATTAGAAGATGACTGTAGAACCACAGAGCTCATTTCTGCAGCAAATAGACAGTCTTTTTTCTTATTTCTTTTTTAAGTTGATAATATTTCAAGCAGAAAATATTCTTTTAAATGAGAAATTCTTCCAGGCTAGAAACTTCATTATGCACTAGGTTAACCTAGTGGTGAAAAGTTTTAATTAGAATAAGCTTTTGAAATTGTGTTTGTGGCAAATTGAGAAATAAATACTCCAACTAGTGAACGTCTAATAAAAATACGGTCAAATAGGTAAATGGCCAAGATAGTACTGTCCAGCTGGACAAAATATCAAAGTGTTTATGGTAAATTTAGGATATGTGCTTAGTAAGAATCAAGCAAAATGCAAGCCAGCTCTACTCCTAAAATCCAAGAAAGAATTCCAGCAAGAGTAAACAACCTACCAGCAGGCCTCTTACTCTTTTTAATAATCTCAAATTTCCTCCTTTGGCAGTCAGAATAACTAGTATGTATTAAAGATCTAGAATCACTTTTCCTTGAAGAACTAGCCTATAAATAAGCCGCATTACGTCTACTGTACATGTTTATATTCTTCAACCATGCATTCAGTTATCCTGTGAACTTTCATTTTTATTAGCATCCCTGCCACATCAGTATCATTATAGCCTCAAAGCTAACTGAAATGCCCACTCATTCCCAAAACAACACACTGACACTTCAATCCAACAAGCAATCACATCTTCATACACTGTTCCCTTGACTTAGAGCTTCTCTAAGCCACAATCACCTGAAAAAGCAGACAGCACCAGCCATCTACATGCTGCTGTGCCTTCCCCTTGTCCATGTAATGTAGCAACTTCTTGTCTCAGCTCTTAGTCTTTTAAACCAGAAGCTTTTCAGAGGGGGTATTATCAAACATATCTGTGTTCTATGACAACCACTCAGCTGGAGTTAAGGACGGATAGACATAATAAGGATGTACTTCCTTGGGATCTTTTCCTCTGCTTTCTGAGGTGTACTGCTAAACAAGCAACAGTATTAAAAAAAAAACCAACCAAAAAATAAAATCAAACACAAAAATGTTTTTTCCCTAACTGCATACCTCCTGATGGTATTAGTATCAGTTATCAGCTCTCTTAAATCTCTCCACGTAGCTTAAGTAGTGTTGGATACAAGGCTTTTTGTGTGATGCCAATAAATAAAGTTTCTCTGAAATTACTTAAAGTAGTTCCATGAAATTCAGCTTTGACAGCTTGGGTGAGATTTTCTATCTTAAAGAAAAACAAGAACATACTAGGGTAGATCAGGATTACCTTCCCTTAGACGCTCAACCACAAAGGTGAATCCAGTTGTTCGCGGATGTAAGACATACTCGTATTTTTGAAGTCCATTCTTTTCAGCAAATTCATTACTGCGGGCTTTGGTATTGGCTGAAGAAGAAAATAAAAAGCACCGTTTCCTATTAGTGAACATGTAGATCAAGAATTAAATATAATTATTCTAGGACAGGAACAACACAACAGCAGTTCAGACAGTACAAACGTGCAACAGCTTTCAAGGTGGGAGGCAGGCTGCGAGGGTGCTTTTGGTGGGCTGTAGAATGGTACAAAGAAGAGCAACATGGATTGCAAGAAAGGCCTTTTTACCCTCTCATTTCACTTTAGAAAATAATCAGTAAATCTTCCATATTTATCAAGTATGATCCAAGATCTTTTAAGTCTGCTAATAGTTCTCTTTACACTTTAATGCCCATTTTCCAGTAAAACCCGCTAATTGGTTCAATTTTTTTTTTAGACTCAAAAGGCACAGCATGTAGTAATGTCTGTTTGATATTATGTACAGAAATACACTGAAGTCAATTTTCAACTACATTAAACTTATTTTGGAAAGGAAACATTTAACAGAGGAAAGCAGCTAATCTAATATTTTAAAATGTTCATTCTGAACTTGACACACTTTATTCATCAGCCCATGCTGCACATAAATACCCTATTATGATTTTCTGACCAACTGGCTCAGTGCCACAACACATGCTTGCTCCTGCACACAGGCTCCATGCAAGGCATCTGTGAAGCAGCCTAGCTAAACCCTGTGACAACACATTTCACACTGAAGTGAAAACTTCTGAAAGCAAGCAGAGAGGAAGCAATTTGTTCTCCAGTGATGTGTGGGAGGCTCTTCCAAGAAGCCTCACTGTGGAGCCAAACAGACTCTGCTGGCCATGCTCACTCCTTCCTTCTGAGCTCCCCCAGGGACAAAAGGCTACAGACAAATGTGATGCTCCCTTGGCAATGTGGGGGAAAAATAAATCAGTTTGGTCAACTAATTTATTTAGTAACTCATATTCCTACAGTTTTACTGGTATTGTAAAAGATAAAATCCCAGCAACAGATCTATAGGACAAAATAGTTGCCTAAGTCATGTATCACCTTTTTCAATCAGAAATAAATCTTAAGTGTCCACAGTTAAACTTAACAGAGATACTGTATAAAAACAGTAATTTTATTACTGGGATACAGTAATAAAAAGCATATTGCTGCTTAATAATTTAACAGAAATTATGCTGGCATGTAATTCCTTTCCTTTCAAGATAATTCCTCCTGTAGAGGAACACTAGCACAAATGGACAAATCAACAGCAGCATGAAGTGTCCTTTTTGCTGTAAAACACAACTGTGCTGCATCTTTCTTTTTTCCCTTAAATTACGTGGGGCCTTTGCTTATCAAAAAACGTTGGTGTCCCTCCTCAGGGATCTGTTAATCACTGGTATATCATATCGGTACACCGAGTATTTTTCCCATGATCTACAGTTTCATGCACAAGAGTAATGCTTCTCACATATGCAGCCTTTGAGATTTAATGCAGAGATTCCTGACTATGTGACAGAGAGAAAAGGAAATCTGTTGCACAGTAGCCAAGCAAGTGATTCAGCTATGAGAATCCAAAGATTTTGTAATTGCCAAAATGTACAAATACTTGAAAATATGACATCTTCATGAAGCATAGCTAAAACTACAGAATGTGTGAAGTACTAAAATTATACTTGGCTATGTAACTTAGATTTGTCTTCCCTTGGACATATAAATCATGTCTTTAACCATGATCAGAGTATCTATTTCTGCCTGCTCAACCATTCAATGTTGAAAAAGGGCTATTTTGAATTACCAAAGGGAACTTGCCTTTAGGACCCCTACATTTTTGATGGTAAAACTTGCAAAGCAAACCATAAGCAAGACTTGGAACTGCGGAAAAGGCAAGAGTGATCCAGCAATTAATAACTGCTCCTCTGAAAATCCAAACTCTATCTCTTAGGCATAACTGCATTGTGCTGTTAGCTCAGCAGCTTAAACTCTTGGTCTTCTAAGAAATTACACCAATCAACAAGACTGTTCCTATAAAAAGCATACAAGTCTAGAGTTCCTCTCCAGATTGTGTGTAAAAATCATTAAATTTTCACTAAGTGGGGTTTTTTTTAAATGTAAAAGTGTATTTTCTTCCAGAGAAAGTAATCTTCATTTTTTTGCATATCCATTTGGGGTTTATGTTGAAACATTTGCAGTCTGCAAATCAAGTCAATCCAGGCTTTGAGACACAAGTGCCATGTCTGTCTACATAAAACTAAGCAAACATTAAAAAAAACCCAAAAACATCTAAGTATTAAGCATCACAAACTGCACGCAGTTTGAGCATTTGGTTAAAGAGCACTCAGTAAAACCATCTCCTCACTAGCACATTATTTCAGAGGGAATACAAAAACTAATTCTTTGGTATTTGTAAAACACTCCTACTTAGACCACAAGAAAAACAAAAAGCAAATTGGCAATTCTGTTTTCTGAACAAGACCAAATTGATGTTGCAAAAGCAGTCTGGGACCTCCACTGCCCACTGCCTTGAAGCAATTATCTTCAAACCTCCTAGTAATGCACCTCCCTGCACTTCTCACTGTGAACATCTGTAAAATATCTTCCAAATTTCCCTTCAACTACAATGCCTTTTTAAAAACGTGTGAACAGCTGGACACTGGCAGAGCAGCCAACACTATTCAGCTATTTCCTGATATTTGTATCCCTGTCCTGCCTCTGGACTGTAGCCCTATAGAACAGAGAAAATTCCCTTCCCTTTTTGCATGATCCCAGCATAATGGCATTTTAGAACAAGAATAATGCTCCCAGCTAAGATCATGATCATTGTCATCTGGAAAAGTCATCTTCCTCTCATTCTAACAACTATTAAGACACAGGTCTTTTATGCATTAAACAGCATTTAGTACAGCAAGACAGGAAGATCAAAGGGTTTTTGAAAGCAAGGGCAGGTTCCTACACCTCCTGCTACTCCCAGCATTTGAGGAAAACAGTTTCTTACTGACAAGATAAGAATCAGGGCGTCTCTACAAATGGTTTTCATTTTAGGTGGGATTCTGTGAATCCCAATTACTTTGGAGCCAATGGTAAAGAGATAGGGACATTCGCAGCTGAGAAATTAGGATAAAAGGAGGCTGTGCCCTCCAGCCATTTGAGAGACCCCACCTGAGGATTGTCTTGGTGGACACCTCCTTTACTCGAATAAAGTCAATTTTCTTTCAGAACTCCTCTGTCTCCTTTGTGAACACATCGACCCCAGGCAACAGGTGCTTTCCAAATATTACTCTCCTCTCACTTTTGAACACTTTTGACTGCCACCTGATTTGACAGATCTGCCTTAGTGCCTCCTGCTATCTGGGATGCCTGTGCAAGACACCTGTGGTCTAAACCTTCCAGGGAAAATGCAGGGCAAGTCTCCTGCTCAACAATGGATTGAACAAAAGGCAGAAAAAAGGATATGTTATATATGTTCCCCTGTTATATGAAACCTTGAGGTTAGAAAAATAATGCAGGAAATTAGAAATTATTTTTTAATCCTCTCCATCATAAGGGAATTTGCACAACAAACTACTCTCAAAAACCCCTTAATCAATAACCCAGGCTACACTCTCAGTGCTGAAAAACTTATGCATTACGCACTCCAGATTCTTAGGTGAAAAAATAAAAAAAAAAAGAAAGATGTCTTTGTAAGCCTGCTAGTAAAAATCACTCCTTAAAAAAGGGGAAACATATGTTCTCTGCTTCCAACCAAGACAAACTGCATAAAGCAGCTCTTGAAATAAGAGACTGGAAATTAACACAGTTTGGGTCTACTCAAATACAAAAGGTCACTCAAATCATTTGGCCATGGGTAATGCCCTTGCTTATTGCTCTGAAAGCCCATGGCAGGCATTGCTTTCTAGAAACAAGTACTTGAACCAAAGTAAATCCACCCCCAGAGTTTTTGCTCATCATTCCATTGTATTTTAACTCCTTGGTTCTATTTTGTACTATGATATAAAAAGAATACATTGAATAATCCATATTTTTAAATAAAGCAGACTGGGTATTAATAGAGGATGATACAAGACTTCCCCTGATGCAGAATTGTTTTATGCTCTTTTTCCTCTGGTCTTGAACTGACATAAACTTTCTACCCAGTCTCCTTCAGCTGTCTCCATCCTGCCTTTACCAAAGAAAATGGTATGTTTTTGGGGTGGTGACAAGTTCAATTTCTTTCAATCTATAGACAAAATGGCTGAGTAATTGTCAAAATACAGAAAAGAACAAGGCACAGGCTGGCTGTTCTAGTGGAAGGTGTCCCTGCCCATGGCAGGGAAGTTTTAACTGGATGACCTTCAAGGTCCCTTCCAATCTCAGTCTTTTTGTGATTCTATGATTAATAATAACTAAGGGTTCTGGCCTTACATTTTTTTGGCTACTGTGCCACCTTTGGTACATCACATGATTTCATTTTTTACTATTTATCTCAAACTTACATGAGAAAATCCCATTTTTAAAACTTTTATGTTATAGAAAAAGCTCAGAAAGTCAGCAATTTCTAGAAGCAGCACACTTCAAAATTTCATTTAAAGTAACTGAAGGAAGAAATTATGCCACTACATTCTATTGATTTATGTTATGGGTTTTTCAGAAACTCAATTGCTTTTGCCCCTGGAAACAAGAGGATAAAGTGAACAAATTAATTTCCTTTAAAGTAACATTATATTCTTGATTGGTGAGACAGTTGTGAATTAGAAGAAAAATCTCTACAATTTGACTTCTACAAAAGCCCTAATGCAGAAAACCAAAATGCATCTGTGAGTGTCTGAAGAGTATTTGGAACTAAGTCTCCAAGACCCATACACCAAGTCTATGCTCCCCAGGAAAAACAATTGTACTTTTTTGTGCTACTTTCAAACTATTACATATTAAATCAACCTCTACCAGTGCTTTTGAATCACATTTGCTAGAAAAAGGGAAAAATTCAACAGTTCACTGTTACTTTCTAGACTGAATGCTGTGTGTGACTGACATCGCAACATTCCTGCCAAAATCTGCATTCTAACAAGCTTTGCCACTTGTTTTTGAACTGTTGTTCACGGGGAAAGATCTGTGCAACCACACTCCATCCACCCGTTCCCCTTAATTTTTAAGATATTGCCACTTGCAAACAAAGTCTGATGGAGACAAGGGATTCAAAGATATTTAAGCCCCACAGGATTTTTAGGCTGCAATGTGAATCCCTGAGACTGGATGTTTTAATAACAGGACAAGGCAGGACAGGCTCCATGAGCATTTGGTCTGTCAGAGGATGCAGCAGTTCATCAGCTAACACAGATATTGGTGAGGATGGGCCACATCACACAACCCTGCTTGCAACAAGAGATCTGAGGAGGAAAGGACACAATGAAAAGAAACATGAGGAAAAAGGAGAAGCTGGAGGGGAGGAAAACCATGTACAGGGATGCAGACATGAATCCATAGGATATGAGGATTTATCAGGCCCAGAGCAATACAGCAACTGTTTTGTTGTTGTAGTAATTCTTCAGAAAGCAATAAACAGTCTTGTAAGAAACACCAAGAAAAAATAAAAAAACAAGCAAAATGGTGGGTTATATTCCAGCTTCCCAGAAGCACTAGACTCATGGTTGCTTTGTTTTCTTCAGGGCTTCAGAGAATCTGGCTACACGGTTAACTGTTGAGGGCATTTTCTGAAGCAATTACAAGAGAATACCTTTGATGCACTTAGCTTTAACCTTGAAGTACTCCAGAGTGAAAAGATGACCAACCTATCAGAAATAAGTATATAATTATTACCTCAGACACTGTATATACAATCTGCAAATATGCTATTCAGAGTTCATGATGCTACTGTTTTTAAAATTTAGTTACATGGTGTCTTACACTGCAAAACACTTTGCCAACTTGAAGTTAGGCAGTGGTCCATGTATAAATACAGTCATACTTTACATTTCTTTGAAGCCTTTCATTCCTGAATACCTGAAAACATTACAGAACTTCCTTATAAGAGGAATAAACCTATCATCCTTGTGTGAACTCTGAGAGGATAAAAATATTACAGTAAAACACAGCCGCATGGCAATTCTGCTTTTCAAGTAAAGTACATATTGAATGTTGCTTTCCATTCTAAGCACTAGAAGAATTTTGCTTTCAGAAGTAATTTGCAGTTTTAAAATTTGACCAGAGAACAAGAGCCATTGCCTCTATTTTTCGCAAAACATTCCCTAGGATATTCAAAAAACAGTTCATGGTTTATTTCTTATTCTAAAAGTTGGACAGGATGTTGCAATAGGTCCTTATATGCCAATAACAGTTTCCTGAAAATATTTTTTTTCAAAATGTTATGCAAAATACATTATTATGATCTATCACTCTCATATGGCATAAAATTATTGCCTGGTCAGGACTAGCTTGCCAAGGGGTTTTGCCCTGTCTCCTACAATACTTGAAAATGTATGAACTAAAGTTTCCTGTGAAGTCAGTTCAATAGGGAGAGCTATTTACATGCACACAAAAAGCCCTAAGGTTTTGCCTGTCTCTATATATCTTACTACATGCAAATATAATATCAAGGTGACATGTTGTGTGTGATTGCCATCAGTGTTTAGCATCAGAAGCCAGCACAGCTGCCCAAGGAAGCAGTGTCCTGTGGTCCTCCCTGCCTCTCATGACTGTCCTTCCTACTATGGTGATGCCTCCCATGGCTGCTCAGCAAATCAGGGGAAAGCATCACCAGCCATCTGGGGTAGCTTTAACTGACTTCAGAAGAACATTAAGTACAGTTGTGCAGGTATCTATGTGACACTCCAAATTTTAAAGAGTACGTATTACATACATATGAGAAAGGAAAACCAGCATAATAGTAATATCTTTAAATACAAAAAATCTTCACAAACTGTCAAAAGTTTGAGCTCAGAAATATAAATAGAGTGTTTTTTTGAAATATTAAGTGAAGAATGTGGTCTGCCTTGTGAATGGTGTCAATAGCATAATTAAATGTAGCCTAAGTTACTATGGCAGAATGAAAACCCAGTGTTTCCTTAAGTAACTCCACATTCAGGTGGGAGCATCCCCATCTCTGCCTTTGGGATTCCACAGCACAAGTATCAACACATGGCAGCTGTCTAGGTCCTCAGCACTCTTCTTTTTTAAAACTGAAGAACTTCCTCAGTTCTTTCAAGTCTTTTGTTGGGACTCCCTCTTATTGGGAGGGATTAAAAGGTATACATCATTTATGTAATGAATTACAAACCAATTCCTTCAATCATCTTGAGATGGAAACACCTGTCCAGAAAGAAAGCACAAGTAACTCTATGCGTGAGCAGCTCTCCTTACTCCATGAATAAGATTTACATTGCATCTCCTAAATCAGAACTAGGAAAAGAGAGTTATTAATGAATTCAAGGGAAAAAAAAATTGAAGTGAGAGAATTTCCATGCTTCTATACAGTTTTAGATACAAAATAAGTAATTCAACAACCAATCATGTGAAGCAGTCAAAGAATGTACTATGAATTTATCTGCTATTAGGAAGACTGATAAAGTGATGGTAATTTCCTACAGCGTCACAGCACCTGAATACTATACATACCCATTTTTAGGTACATCAGGAACTCCAAAGAAACACTGTTTGTTGGTTATTTTTATACAGCATCTAATACCTACTGATTTGGCATTACAATAAAATATGACGTAAGAATATATGCAATGGAAAGTACAGTAAAAATCTTTGAAATAAGACAAAAGGTAGAAGTTCAATCACAATTGATTTTTCTATTTAAAGATGATGCCAAACACCACAGAACATCCATACAATGTTTTCTTTTCTTGGCAACTGGGATGCCTCAGTGCTGCATAGCAGCTTGCTATTGATAAGATACCTACAGAACTCTATGAAAAATTAATACTATAGGAAAGAACTCATTAAACTTATGGTAATGTTAGCATTTCAGGGAGATGTTTTTCTTACAGAGGCAGACACAGACTGCTTACATGGCAAAGGGAATAAGTTTCTCCTTTTTCTCCTCTTAGAACATTCGTCAAATCTAATGGAATCATTAGTTCTCCTACTCAGTAGCTTTTCCACAGGTCTGAAATGATTTTGCACAGTTTGACCCAATAATATACAAAATGGGAACATGCAAGTGATTTATTTCTAGGTCTTGAAATCTATTTTCAGTAATGCAGCGTACGCATGGTATACACCAACATAAAGCAGTTTTAGATGCTTTGAAATGTAACAGTTATTTCAGGAGGACTGGCAAAGCCTCCCAGTGGAATGAAATTTGTGCCTTTCAAATGAATCAGCACATATGATTATTAACTATAATTTCTTCCCTCCATGAGAGCCCACTTGTGGTCCAGCCTTGAATTTTTTTAGCTACTTCCACAAACAATACAGAATTTTCACACGGAGCATTCCATGAGAATGTGATAACAAATGCAGCCTACCTGTGAGATCAGTTCCCTCTGGAAAGATAAGGAGTTGCAGTGGTTCATGAATGTCACAGAAATAATCCAGCATTTTTTCAAAGTGACTCTTGTCCTCTTCCCACTTTCTCTGAATGAAAATAAAGGCAGCAACTTGCATTGCCCAGCCTAAAGTTAAAGGAAAATACACTTTTAGAAAAATTTCAATCTGATACTTCCACCATGTTTGTTACTCAAAAGTAATTTTAAAATTGTGTTAGACGCATTAAACCACATGAATAACAAATGCGAAGATTTACAGCCAACAGCAAACTTATAGTGTACGGCAGTTAAACAAATTAAACTGCTGCTGATCCTGCAACTCAGGAATCACATTCTGTTATCTTCAAAAAACATTCCTGGCTTTCTTTTACAATTTAGAATATGATATATCACCTAATAATACAAATTCTACCCACAAATTCTACCGTTGGCAGCAGATTTAAAAAAGGCGCAAACTCACCAACGGTCACTGGCAAAGAAGACGAGCTCCAGTGGAGTACAGTCCGTGCTGGGAAAGAGAAACTCGGCAAAAAAGGAGTCGACAAAAAGCTCATTTTTGGGACATTTCGAAGCAGCTCCGGGAAGCTAGCCCAGTGACAGACCGCGGGGCGGAGCTACTGCCACAGGCGGCAGATTGAAACGATGCGCGAACTCACCAACTCTTCCAAGCTCAAGATCAGAGCATCCCAACAGGTAGTAAGTCAGGAAAGGAAGCCACGAGACCTGCCTGGTTAAACAGGGAACTGCTGGGCAAACTCAAGTGGAAGAGAAGGATCTACAGGTCTTGAAAAGAAGGACTGACTACCTGGGAGGAATGTAAGACTGTTGTCAGAGGGTGTAGGGAGGCAACTAGGAAAGCTAAGGTCTCCTTAAAATTAAGCCTTGCAAGAGGGGTCAAGGATAACAGGAAGGGCTTCTTTAAATACATTGCAAGTAAAACTTGCATTAGAGGCAGCGTGGGCCAGGCCCACTGACGAATGAGGAGGGTGCTCTAGTGATCAAGGTTATAAGGAAGGCAGAGTTACTTAACACCTTCTTTGTGTCTGTCTATACTGCTTTAGGCTGTCCTGAGGAGCATCACACCTGAGACCAAGGAGAAGAAGTCAGGATAAAGGAGGAGCGTGCCTGGGTTGATAAGGACTAGGTTAGGGACCAATTAGGCAATCTGGACATTCATAAATCCATTTGTCCTTGTAGGATGCACCCGAGGGTGCTGAGGGAGGTGGCAAAAGTCATTGCGATGCCACTCTCTATCATCTTTGGTAAGTCATGGGAGAGCCTGAGGACTGGAGGGAAGCAAAAAGAGCAAGAAGGAAGACACAGGCAACTACAGACCAGTCAGCCTCACCTCTATACCTGGAAAGGTGATGGAGCAACTTATTCTTGGTGCTGTCTCTAGGCACATCAAGGATAAGCAGATCATTTGGGGCAGTCAACATGGATTCACCATAGGGAAGTCATGCTTGACCAAGTTGATAACCTTTTATGAAGATATAACCAGATGGGTAGATAATGGTAACACAGTGGCTGTGGTCTATCTTGATTTCAGTGAAGTGTCTGACGTTGTCTCCCACAGCATCCTCAATCCTAAGCACTGGAAATGTGGTCTGGATGATCACAGTGAGGTGGACTGTCAACTAGCTGAAGAAAAGAAGCCAGAGAGTTGTGGTCAATGGGACAGAGGCTAGCTGGAGGCCTATGTCAAGCAGAGCCCCTCAAGGATTGGTACTGGGACCAATACTACTCAATATATTCATCAATGAAGCATTTGGTACTGTCTGCCGCAGCATCCTCACAGCTAAACTGAAGATGTGTGATCTGGATGATGGAGTAGTGAGATGGACTGTGATCTGGCTGTAGGAAAGAACCCAGAGAACTGTTGTCAATGGGACAGAGTCTAGCTGGAGGCCTGTGTCTAGTGGAGACCCTTGTTCAATATATTCATCAGTGACTTGGATGAGGGAGTAGAGTGCACTGTCAGCAGGTTTGATGATGATGACACAAAACTGGGAGGAGTGGCTGACACACAGGAAGCCTGTACTGCCATCCAGTGAGACCTGGAAAGGCTGGAGAGTTGGGCAGAGAGAAATTCAATGAGATATAACAAGGGCAAGTATACAGTCTTACATACGGGCAAGAATAACCCCCTGTATCACTGTAAGTTGGGGACTGAGCTGTTAGCAACGTAGGTGAAAGGGAGCTGGGGGTCCTGGTGGCCAGCAGGAAGACCATGAGCCAGCAATGGCCCCTTGTGGCCAAGAAGGCGAATGGCACTATGGGGTGTATTAGAAGTGGCATAGTCAGTAGGGCGTGAGAGGTTCTCTTCCCCGTCTACTCTGCCCTCAAGAGACCACATCTGGAATACTGTCTCCAGTTCTGGGACCCTCAGTTCAAGGACAGGAAACTGCTTGAGAGAGTCCAGCGCAGAGCCACAAAGATGATTAAGGGATTGGATGTTTATAAATACTACAAGGGTGAGTGTCAGGAAGATAGAGCCAGGCTCTTCTCAGTGACCTCCAATGATAGGACAAGGGGCACCAGGTGCAAGCTGAAACACAGGAGGTTCCACAGAAATGTAAGAAAAAACCTTTTCCCAGTGAGGATGACAGAACACTGGAACAGACTGCCCAGAGAGCTTGTGGAATCTCCTTGTCTGGAGACATTCAAAACCCGCCTGGACGCCTTCCTGTTTGACTTGATCTGGGTGTTCCTGCTCCAGCAGGGGGATTGGACTAGATGATCTCTTGAGGTCCCTTCCAATCCCTGACATTCTGTGATTCTGTGTAATTCAGAGAGGAGGTAAAAAAAAAAATCAGGGTTCCAATACTGCCCTATGCTTGTGAAGCTTCCTTCTTAAAACGGTCTCAGAGGAGTACAACATTACCTTGCCCCTGTACTTGGCCAGCTTGCATCTCATTAGAAAACATGAAGACACATACTCCACATCAAAGAAAAAACATCACAGCATCCCCTTCTTCTCTTTGCTTACCACAGTTCTCAAAAATCTGTTTTTCCTAGCTGGTGACTTTCAGCATGTTATTCTTGCACTTTATTTCAGCTCATCTCTATAGGGATTCCTTTTTATTCTGGTGATATCTTTCAAGGAGGATATGCCAGAAAATCACTCATTAAAATCACCAGTTTCTAAATCAACTCCATAAGTCAATCAGCCTGTATAACATATTAATGAAGCTGCATATTCTCTTTTGTTTTGCACAGGTAAATGGATAACTGGATGGATAAATACACTAACTGCATTGTTAAAGATTTGTATCAGAAGGCAGACAGTTTTTCTTTCTAAATCATCTGAACAGATGGAGCATGCATATCTAACATGCCTTCTGCAATGTGGATCTAACGAGTCTCAGGTAATGAATCATATCCAGATTACATGAATTAGGAAAATTAATGCTCAGAACACAGCCTCAGCAGATCTTTTAAAATTTGCATGCTGTGCTTGTTAAAAATGCTCTGTAAACAAAAATAAAGTTTGACTACAACATTTTATGTGCATTTATCACGTTCCCACATGTGCAAGGTCAAGAAGTACCAGTACAGCTTTCTTAGGAGAGGCTATTCATACTTCAATGTTTTTCAGGAAAAAATAAAGTCATTTTAAAAGAAACTGAAAAATAACTTTCATTATTAAACTGTGCTCCCTTCTGGTATCTAATAATTTCCTATTACATTTCACCACAATGGTGCAACTAATATTTTGAATTGAACTAAATAAGGACTTAATTTTCACATTTGTCATTCTGTTATATAAAGAGGCTATCTCTTCATACTAAATGTTGCCAAATGGTGGGAAGACATTTTGTTGCTCTAGAAAATACATGGAAATGGTAGGAAGCTGTATCAGGGCAAGTTCAGACTGGACATCAGTAAAAGGTTCTTCATTGAGAGGGTGCTTGATCCCTGGAATAGGCTCTCCAGGGACATGGCTACACCACCAAGCCAGTCACAGTTCAAGACACATTTAGAGGATTTCTTAGTCATACTGCCTAGTTTTAGGTAGTCCTGTGAGGAGTAGGGTGTTGGATTTTATGGTCCTTATAGGTCCCTCCCAACTGGAGAAATTCTGTGATTCTCTGATACTTCATCCAAAATCAAATCCATAAAAACAGACACAGCAAGAAACAGAGATACCTTGTACCATACCATTAACAACTCTGAGAATGTAAATGCTTCATGGGACAGAGTGGAAAAATTGCACAAAGATTAGGAAAGTCATGCTGAGGTTTTAGCCTCTTCCAATTGTTCTTGCCTCCCTTTTGTATGTTTTATGTACCCTGGACACTACACCTGAATTAGTTTATGCAAAACCTGTACTGTGCTAAACTATTTGTGGTATCACACAACAAGGCTAAATTATTGAATACTTGAGCTCTCATTGCAAGAGTATGTAGGTGGAAAGAATGGAAACAAGAAGCAGAAGAAATGCAAGCAGAAGTAATGCTCATTTTTGGAAGCCTGCTGATATTTTCCCAGGCCAGCAGCTCCTTAGGAAGAGTGATTTAGTCTGTTACAGGAAGGGAGCATGGAAAAAAATTTCACTGCCAGATCCCACCCTCTCTCCTACCTTTCTTCATGCAGCATGAGGCTGTAAGTTATATGAAAACTTGCATATAAATTGTTCTAGTGATCATTCTTTAATAGTACTGTGAACATCAAATTACAAACATTCAGCTACTAAGAAAGCTGCTGTTCAGTTGACTTGTATTTTACCTGACTAAACTGCAGAGGATAGAAGTGCAGTAGTTCCCCATTCCTGTCTTTAAGTGTTGGTGTTATGTAAGGGCTATGAAAAATTAAACAGAGGCAGCAATGTAACGATAGCAGGGTGTCAGGGAGAAGGAAGAAAGAAAAGAGAATACAGTTGGAAGGCATCCAGTTTTAAAGGTAAACAAGTGGTTTGATTGTCAGACCTTTCTGATACATAATATCCAGTGCTCTGGAAGAGTATTTCCATCTTCAAATGCACCTCTAATTAGATAAACCAGTCCTGATTGCCCAAATAAGAACAGATGACCAAAGGACACAGGTTTTCCTCCCCACTTTCCCCAGCACAGCACACTGTGCAAAAGCACTTTACCATCTAGAAAAGTGGAACAGTCTTTCACATTTGGCTCAGCTTTAAGGCCTCCAGTGAAAGGTAACAGAAATATGAATTACTGCCTCAAACCAAGCCCCTGGTCTGAAGGGAAGGAACGTCTGCTGTTTACATGTCCTGCTGTTCCAACCAGACTCAAGCAGGAGAGGAAACCCAGCACAGGCTTGCAGACACATCTTTGAACAAAGCTAAAGCCGTTCTCGCTTTGATTTCCATTCCACAGTGTCTCTGCACTGTACTACCGGAAAAAAAAGACATGTAACAAGTCCAAGGTACAATGTGGGATCCAAATGGGAATGCACAGAGGAATTCAGTAACAAGGGAACAAGGGGGACTCAGTAAAGCAATGGGCAAAATGAAAGGTTTTGCGAATCAGCGAGATTTATGAACAGGCAGCAGAAGGAAGAACCTTCTCACGTGCAGCCTGTGGTGAGATATGCTTTTCAGTTAATTGCTGTTAAGTTTAGGTCAAGTAATTATATTTTGCACTTATGCACAATGGTTTGGGTCATCTAAAATGGCTGCCTTGATTTGCAGGTTCTTGAGAAAACACATTAGAGAAACAGTGATGATAAAAGAAGCCACAGCAATGCAACTTTGCTTCTTCACAAAAACAGACTTCAAATAGATGACATTTCTGATAACTAACATCACCCAGAAACACATACACAAAAGCCTTGCAGAGCACTGCTCCTATTCAAAACTGCTAAAAAGCAGCAGGAAAACCTACTATAATCTTAGCCAGACTGACCTTTAAAATCAACTTTTCAGAGCTGAAAAAATACAAGCAGCAGCATCAAATTCTACATAACACATATTCAGTAATCATATGTATTCCACACTTCAATAAGGTTTTATCAGGACATAATTCTACACATTAAAAAGAAAAATACACAAAAGGAAAGCCTGCTATTGATCTAGTGAAATGTGATGTACATAAGAATTTCCTTACTGCCTTGGGGATAAAGCAAATTATAGCTTACACAGGTTTAGAATTTGCAGTATTGTATTAAAAATGCCACTCACAAGTGTAAAGCTTTTTAAATTCTAAGACCCTGTACTTCTATTTTCTCTACCATAAAGTCCTTTAAGAGAGAATAACACTTGAAGCTGAAATTTCTTATGTGTGTTTTCACTGCAAAGGCAATTTGTGAGTAAGTAGATACTGGACATAGAGATGGCAATGAACAAAAGAAAGAAAAGTAAATTGTGGGGTATTCTTTATTTGTTTGTCACAATTTCATGCCCTTTTCCACAACTGCCTCCGAAGATAGATATCCCCTAAAGTGTCATGTCTCTTAAGAGGAATATCATGGATAATATTTGAAGCAAACATGCATCAAGAAATATTATCTGCATATTTTCTATAGCAGTGCACAGAACCGCTAGTAATACCAAGCCCTGCACAAACAACTGAGTAACTGACTCAAAGATACAGAAACAAGTGGGAAGACAGAAGGTCTAACTTTGAGATTTCCTGATCATACTTATACACCTTCCCTCTTCCCTATTCATTCACTGGCTTTTCAAATCAAAGGTTCTCTTGGCCAAAAATAAAAGCATTATTTGGTGTGCTTCTGCAGGGATTTGATCCTGATCAGGGCTTCTGGGGCAACAGCAAGCCAGAAGGCTTAATAAGGGAGATTACTAGGAAGCTCACGATCCTACTGTATACCAATAACTGAGTCAATTACCAGTTCTTCATTCCAAGTATTTTGCTGCATAGAATATATCCACAAGGCAGCAACCACACAATACTGAATCTTCCTTGTTTTAAAGGTAGGCAGGTATTAATAAGATGCTAGCACATGGAAAAAAATCACACAAGAAGTCAGGGCCTGAAGTTATTATGCACATACAGTTAAGACTTCCTCAGTATAGACTGTCAAAAACATTTCTGCAAATTCAATTAGAATCAGACATTATACTGTTAATTATATATAGTTTTATGTCTAGCAACCTGTAGCAAATTAAAATTATTTTTAAAAATTTAACCTAATGGGTTGAGTGCCCAAACTAGGAAAATGAAGGTTTCTTGGAATAATTTTGTACAATCTCTACTACTGGCAAATTGGGTTTTTTTAAGCCATGCTCATTTCCAACAATGTAGTTAAATAGGAGTATAGCTACTACTATAACAACTACCATTTGATTTGGTGAATCCTTTGAACAAATTACAAAACTAGTGTAAAACTGAAATTCACAAATACAGATTCACAGCAGCACTCCAAATTTTACAGGGAAACATCTGATTTGATCTATTCATTATTTATCTATTTGTCATATTCAAATATTAACACTTTTCTGTATTTCCTCTGCCCTGCTTCATTTCCTTGTGGGAGAACTCAGCATATGCCAGAGGAAACCTGCTTGAGTCTACTGTTTGTTTATAATACAATTAAGGCTTATTTGAACAATGTACAGGATTTACTTACTTGTCGGGACAATAGTGATGTTGTCAAAAAGCTAGCCAGATACAGCTGTAAAAATTTTTATGTGAAAACTTCTAGAAAGAATATTCTACTGAAGAACTGGTATCTCTCTCAGCTAATACATACGCTAAAAAAAGTGTCAAAGTACATACGAGTAGCAGCTGGCTATATCTGTATATAAAGCACCTACATAGAGGTATACCATCATGCTCTTGGAAATTTTCCTTCATAATTCACTCTCTTAACCATAGACCACAAAGATGTTATTTGGACACTTCATTCTCTAAATATTCATTCTGTTTCCTAAATTACAGCATTTTGATTGAATATGAGCAACCAGATGATTAAGTTTGCCATTGTACTAATAATACTTACACAAATTCTTTGCACTAAGATGCTACAAATGCCATAAAAGAACATTAAACCTATTCAGTTACAATATCCATCTTAAAATAACTTTTCAATATTTTATTTGATATACTGTGGAAAATCAGAATAATATCACATCACTCAGTAGTACAGCGAACTAAAGCACCCCAACAATCCTCTATGATGGTTGGAAAGCTGCTTTTTCTAATGCATTTTAAAAATGCTTCAATACAGTGAAATAGAGCATGAAAACCTAAGTATTAAAAAAGATGAGTCTTGCCCAGTGCACATCTGGAGAAAAGCCCCATGTCATTCCAGTATCTACAAAACCAGAAAGGAAACAATGTCTGGCTGTTTAATCACGGGAGAACAACAGGCACTATCAGCACTATCTGTACTCCAAGTCAAAAACGGTGAGAAATTTTACAATTCAATTCCTCTTCTTTGGACCTGCATCCTTTTCAGGTACTCTGACTCCTTATGGACCACAAAAGTAAGCCAGTCTGATCCTTATGAATGCTGCATAAAGCACTGATAGTGGCAGAGGAAAACAAGGCATCCTAATTCTGTTATTTGTTCTGTGAGACTAGACAAAGTAACTACTCTCTTCATGATGACTTGCTTATAAAATGAGGAAAAAGAAAAAGGATAATCTCTGATCTCACTCTTTTGATGTGCATTTTTGGACAGGCAAAAGTGGTAGACAGAAACAGGAAAAGGATAAAAACAGATTTAACATAAGTCAGGTTAATTTTTTTTGTTACCTTGATGGAACTGGGAGAATGTCTGTGGTATTTATCTGAAAATATTCCTATTATGCTGTTCCTGGATCAGCCAGGCTGAGAAACAGGCACCTAAGCCTTTTCCTCCCCACAAAAAAAATGCATGTAAAGTTACTGTCAAACTAAGCTGCATTTTTGCTTCTAAGTATAATCCTTCCCTGGCACCCGAAACTTCTTCAAGAGTATCTTGCATATCTGTCTTGACTGTGAACAACTGGTAGAATAACAACTGTGCTTTCCAGCAGAGAGCATACTTTTCAACTTCTACTTCAAAAATCACATAGGATTACAACTCTAAGGTAATTAAGCCGAGCAGCTCATAATTGAATTGCTAGAAGACAAAATGTCACAGCACCTCGAAGCTCTCATTTCAGTCTATTTTAACATAACAAAGATACTTGAGACATGACCTGTACTAGAAAGTTCAGGAGGGTTGCACTTTAATTTTTTAAACCAATAAACTCTATTGATAAGAATTTGAATGCAGACCCAACGATAACCCAAACAAAGACTTTCTGCTGAAGCATTTATATTCCAACCTATGGATGGAGCAGTGGCAGCACAAACACTTTCATGCCAATATAAACACATACAGATTCCCCACAGCGCACTGCTTTAACTATACTCCAATTGAGTTAAGTGCTAAAATTTTCTAGGCTCAATGACACCAATATTTTACTTGATGGTAGCTGCTCCATCACAGCTGTCGGTGTGCATGCTTCTCAGCCTCTGGCAAAGGCAGGATGATTTGAGTTGTTTTGCCCTGCTTCATTGAAAACTAAGATGACTCAAATTACTTTGAATTTGCTTCAGGCAAATCTCGCACACACAGACAGCTATAATGGATCAACTGACGTGCAGAAAAGGATTGTTTGGGCTAAGCTCAGTGCTGCAAGAGCACAAGTCTTTTTTTTATTTTCCTCTGGCACCTTAACACAACAGAGGCCAAACTGAACTTGAGCCTTTGAGAGCTAAAATACAATTGACCAGATGAGTGAAAAATAAGTAAAAAAAACCCCAACCTCCTACATCCTGCAGTCTCTTCGAGAGCAAGTCAGGCAATTGTATGCAGAGACAAAGACCTAGATAGTATTAGAGATAACCAGGTAGCTCTAACTGCTCCAAGTTTGCCTGCTTTGCTTATTATTTTCCTTTCTCACCTTGTCTTTAACTATTTCCTTCACTTACTCCATCTGTGATTCCCTGTTTTAGCAGGCTTGGCAAGCCCTCTTAAAAAAGGTAAATCTTCAAGATATGTCAATCAATGATACATACAGTAGCTGCATACTTCACTGAATTATGCTGTCATGTATCTTTTCCATCTCACATTAAGCAAAACCAGGGTATTATCTCACATAGCGACCAGGCATTAGCACTATCCCCTTTGGTTAACATATCTTTTTCCATCAATTTATCTGATAGTCTCCACATTAAATCCACATTTTATTTTTCAAGGCACTTCTAATCACTAAAACCCAAGTACTACTGCAAGCCTACCAATAATTAAAACCCTATCTAAAATAACGAGCATGTGTGAATTGTCCATCATTAAAATAAATCTGTACTTCCAGTGCAATCTTACTGCTCATAACACAACAATACTTTGATAAACAAAACCATTAAGAGAAAAAAAATTTAAAAGTGACAAGCAACTTCTAGTTCATCTGACACTTCCATGTATGACCCTTGGTATGTACTCAGTAGGTATGAATGCATATGCTGAACACAACTGCATCATAAGCTATGTCACTTCCACTGCTATTCCTTATTAATTGAGAATAGGTGAGGATACAAATTGTATGTATCTACTACAAGCACCATAGAGAAATCCTGTTTTCTCATATTACACAGGAAACTGTCAATGCCATTAAAAATTCTCCTTGAAAACTGACACTGTGGAATGTGTCAGTAGTTCCTGATGATGTCACATGAGAAACTGCAGCAACAGCTCGCAGCAGAGAGGTGCTCCCTCGAGATGCCAACTTTGGCAAGTTGTACAGAAACACTGCAAGAATGTTTCTGAAATTGAGATTACTGAAACATAAAACTTCTCTCTGAAAACTTCACTGCACACTATTTATGAAGCCAAAGCTACAGTTCCAGGAAGAAAGGACCATCTGTTTTCCTTTTGACTTTATTTTTAAGGCTCACCTTTAATTAAAGTTTTTTTCATACACTCAAACACAAATAATTAATAATTTAACTAGATCAGTGACTCAGTGCTGCTGCTTGAAAAACTGACTCTGATTTTATTTATAATTAACTAGAAAATGAACTGCCTACTTGTAAAACAGACTCATTAAAACTGATACCTTTACACTTTCAACCCAGAAATGGGACAACAAGGACTCTTGCTTGCATTTCAAGCTTTGCCCTTCACTTACAAAGTATACTACTTGGATCAATAAAATCTCTCATAGGCATATTTTTACACCCCATTTGGGACAGTACTTGTAATAACAAAGGCGCAATGCTTAATTTTCACAAAATTTTCCACAACATGGAAATTAAAGAGGTGCATTATGGACAATCTTTTACACACAATTTTTAATGAAATTCTTGTAAAAAAACTCTTTGAAAGGTCAGTAAAAACAGCATTGAAAGCAATATATTAACTTAAGTATTTCTCAAACTCAAAGCAAAATTATCACTTGGTAAAGATTTATTAGAATTTGTATTTAGCCAACATACCAATAATTCGATAATCCTGTACTATGTGCAAGTAATCACGTAGATATATTAAATGATGAAGCTGACATGAGGACATGATGGAAGCAGCTGGTTTAATTGCCACAAATATTATAACTTAAAACGATCAGCATCTAAACTATCAGCTAACAGTGCACTGAAACTCGAATTGATTTAGAAGCTATCTTCTTGTCTTTACTAGCTCATAAACTACAACTTTTAGGTGAAACCACTGGACACAATTTAATAAAAACAAAGCCAACAGCCGACAAACTCCTATTAAGAGAGTATCACATAAGACAGTAGGACCTTTAGACATGCCTAGGAGAAATTCTGCTCTTACTGATGCGATTCAGGATTTATCCAAAACACAGGATGGTGGAACATGGAGACATGTATTTCTAAGGCCTCTTTTCAGAAATGCTACAGTAAAATACAAGCTGAACACTTATGATTTTAGACTAGTTGAGTGAAGGATGTTGTTTAGCTGTATTCCTCTCTTGTGAGTAGTGTAACAGTACTAAAAAATAAAAATCACAACCTTGCAAGATCATATATTGTGATGGGTGCTTCTGGATCTGGCTTATAAATAGTGGTTTATCACACTGCAGATCCAGGCACTCCGACTCCCACCAGAAATTGTCATCTTGTAACACAAACAGAATTGGATGTTTGCCTGTGCCATCTCTACCATCACAGCCCACAAAGTGGAGTAAGAGCCCACAATTTCACTAATTAGTAGTTCAAGCTACTGTGTAACACTATGAGCAAAGATGGCATCATGGTCTGCTAACACTGACCTGCCACAGCTCCCTCTGCTTGAGTTTACTCATCAAATCTATTAGACAAACTATCTGTAAACTCATTGAATCTATTTAGATGTACTCAGTTTATGCACAGAACACAGAATTAGGGAAAAAAAAACAAAACACCAACATAAAAGACTCTAAATAGCTGCTGACACTCTTTCATGAACCAAATTTTGCCAAGCATGACACAGCACCCATGTTCCTGAATTTCATCTTACAATTTTAATTAAAAAAAAACCAGGCACATATAAATGTTTCAGAAAAAAAAATTGTATACTATTTTCAAAGAAAAAAACCTATGGGTCTTCCAGACTATAATCCTATTTCCATCTTCCATCACTGCTTTAAAAGTTGCAATTGCAGCTGATTCCAAGATTTCAAATCAATTCTGCAGTATTATGAAGATAAACATGTATCTAATTTCCCATAATGTTAAAAGAGACATCTTGTATCAAATAAAATTGACATGAATATTTGACTGTTAGAGAAAAAAATATGTTACCTAGTTGCAGCTCTTACTTAAAAAGAACTAAAGGCCCAGCAAGAAAGTGCAGTAACAGGACAACAACAGGAGAGTTTCTCCATATGGAACAGTGACAAAGCTTTATCTGTTTAGATAAATGACCTGACAAAAGGGAACCATCAATAAGGCTACTCTCTCGACATCATAAAGTTGACGCATATCCTGCTCAAGCTAGTTTTGTATAAAACAGCTAATAAATCTAAGAGCTAAATAAAATGCAAAGAGATGCTTTTATTTCAGATTAAGCCTGCCTATTTATTCAAAAGCATTTGTGCAATAATTTTGGCCTATCTGGAATGATTTCTCTCACTATGTACAGCTCAGATCCATTTTCAGATTATATCACTATAAATATTGTTCATTTCATATCCTGTACAGCATATTTTGCGCAACCATGATCAATTTAAAACAAGTTATTAAAATGAACCATCAACTTTGCATTTGCCAGCAGGCTTTTTATTTCTTCCCTCCCCCCCAAGCCTTCTCAATAGTATTAATTGGATAAAGAAGAAAGAAGCCTCATGAGAGCATTTGTAACATGGGGTGAGATAGCACTAAAAACAAAGTGTTGAAGGAGACACTGAAAAGACTCATCTTTTTTCATGATTATGAAAAATTCTTACAGTATGTAAAGCAGAAATATTTTTACCTACAAGCAACAGTGGCAACACATGTAGTAGCGTTAAAAAGAAATCCTTACACACATAGTCCAGCCATCTTCCAGGAGATTTATGGTTTAATCACTCTATACACCATATATTTTACACAAGTTTTGTTAAAAATACTGCAGTGGCATTTAAACTCCGTTCATTTAACAAGATATGTAGACTGCTGCGTAAATTTTTAACACATTTTCCTTCTAAATTAAAAAGTTCAGTGACCTACCAAATCCTGGAATGCTTTTGAGACTGGATTTGAGACAGATTTTTTCAAGTCTGAGGTAGCTGTATCGCAACAGACAGTTCCACAGGAACATCCAGTCCATTCGTGTGCGATGGTTCATGATAATGACACTCCTTTCTCCAGGAACAAATCCGTCACCAGTGACAACCACCTTGGCACCAAAAACCATCTCCAACAAGGCCTAGAAAGAATATCTCAATATTATGGCTTTACTCCCAGAAGAAAAGTATCAGCCCATTAGCAATAAAAATAAATTTGAATTATATAATTTTGTTATTCATTCACATTACCACTGATAAACAAACTTCTGACTCTCTTCAAATTTAGTAGTCAGCTTTTCCACAATAAATCATCTTTTTAATGAAAAATGAAACAACGATTGAATAGCACTTCCCAAAAAGCTCTCTTTTTGCAATATCCAACCTTAAATTTACTTCTCCCCGAGTTTTCCCTAAAAACTACCATATAGGAATAAAAGTAAGAGAATCAGTATGGATTACAATTGAATAGGAAAAATCTAAATTGGCTGCACAAACAAGCTATCTACTGTCCAATTCTGTCAGAGTTGGGAAGGGATTAGAAGCTGCCTTACTTTTTGCTTGAGTCCAAATAGTCATGTTTGGGATTCAATTCCACCTGCAAAAATGGCTAGAATCTTATGTCAGAAAGAGCAGCTGAGAAAGAGAAGCCCCAGATAAGCCTGAATATAGTACAGTGATGCAGACCTAGATCTGTACAACTCTACATTGCTACTGTGAAGCCTGGGCCTCCACCTCTCAATTTGAAAAAGCATCAACCACCAAATGCAAGTACAAGTAATTTAGTAAGCGCCATCCCAAAGCATGAAACAAGCTTCTAACTCTCAGAAGTAAACCAACTTTCTGTTAATATTTCTTCCACCTCTGTGCCACAAACCTCAAAGTGAGAAATCTGTGTTCTTTAAGTCTAGCCTAAAACTGGAATGACATTGCCACAATTGCAAATGGCTTCTTCTATCTCGAGAGGTCAGGGTCAGAGCTTCTTCTGTTGGAGTCCAGCTGGTCCAACGTTAGATTTAATGTTTAGAGACACAAACCCATATATGTGCTGCTTCTGACTAAGAACGGAGTGGTCTAAGGAAAGAAAAGTAACTCACATGAGATTCAGTCCTCTAAAAAGGCTGGGCAAAAAATCTTTTTCAGAACCTTTTTCTGCACTTAAATCTCTAAGATTTTTGCAAGAGTAATTTCCACAGTAATAGTCACATTACTTTGGTTTCAATCCAGTGTGATCTGAAATCAAACTTCTAGACTGTAAAAGGTAAAACAAACTAGTTGTAATAATACAAAACTATAAACCCTAGGCAGCTAATAATAATAAAACCCCCTTTATTTCATTTTAGAGAGTTTGCCATTTTAGAAAAAATAGGAGACAGAGAAAGAGTAGATGTTGTAGCACAGTCACGACTCAGTTAAATTTCATCATGAAGAAATAGCCATCCTATTCCCTTTACTAGTAATTATTTCCTCCCTCCTAATTTCATCAATTGTAATCTTATCACAATTTATAATGACGAAAAGGACAAAAGTTTTAGAATATGAACACAACTCACATCTCCTTAAAAAACACAAGATAGAAACAGGAAAGCAGAAACTATTTGATATATAGTAAAGATAAACCTTCCTTTGTGCCCACAATATGTATTTTTGCACACAAATTAGCATTTTATTTCATAAAGTTAAACAAATGTTTAAAGGCCTAGAGGCCTGTTTTTAAGAGAATAGATGAAGACAAAGGTCCCATTTATACTGCCTTTCCTCAGAAACAATTCAGGGAAGAGCTTTGTTATTGATTACCAGACTCCTACAGCTATAAAGTTGATGCATTAGAAGCAAGGAAGACTTCCATTCTAAGGGAATTCTCCTTTTTCAGCTGAAATAATTTATCGTTAATTCAGCTACAGGGACTAAATTTCAAGAGAAACAGTTAAGGTCAGCAACAATGTACCTGACAGTAAATAATATTCCTAGTTAGATAGCTGGAGCACAATTGAAAGGAAGAGTTTAAAAGACAACTCATTTAGCATGTTTGCAATTCAAAAAAAAAACCCCTCCTTCTTACTAGTATTTGATCTACTCCTCTCTGCTCAAGATCTAACTGACATTTGACAGCCACGTCACAAAAACTAATTTTCAAGAATTCAATTAAGACAATGCATTAGCTTAAATATAAAGTTGGAAGAAGAGTGGGCCTGTAGAAAGACATACAATTTGCAACACTCAGATAAAAATGAAGATAGAGTGTTAAAGTCTGTTTTGACAAAAGCATAAAAAAACTTTAAAAATAAATAAATAAATTCAAAAGAGTTAGTAAGCAAACTAGATCATAGGATTAGGAACAGCTGCCCAGAACTTAGCTGAAACTGCAACTTACCACTGGGAGTGTGAGCCAAGTGGCCACAATGCAGTCAGTGATCCACCGATACAAGGATGGTGAGATAAACATCAAAGGTAGAAAAGGACCAAGCATGAATATACTTCCAAAAAAGCTTCCCAAGAATAGTGCAAGTACAAAATATATCCCTTTCCATGACACCATGGCTCTGGAAGAGAAAGGTGGCATTATGTTAGAGAGAAACAGAAAGTAATTCTGTAATTCTTCAAGTTCATAGGTCCAGTTTGAGGTAACATTCCTCCTTTTTTTTTTTTTTTCCACAGCTACCAATAAATGATGATATTATATGCAAGCAAAATGTTCTACCTCACAAACAGGAGTAAGAGCATGACCTTATAAACAGAATGATTTGTAAGGTGCATTGGGATACTAAAGTGGTCATAAAAGCATCAGCTCTAGCATGATTTGCTCCACTTATTGCAATGTGTAGTTCCACTCTATAATCTTCAGAAAGCTATTTTTATTATCCAAAGGTACAAAGGAGCTTATATTGAAAAACATTTATATTGAACTTTTCAGCTTTCTGTCATTCGCAAAGTATCAGTGTTCCCACTTTCTGAGCCCAGAGAACTTCCGTTTCTCAATTTTGTTTTTTCTTGATGAACTCAACATTGCAGAAACTCACCTTCTCTATTTAACTAAGGGTCTACACTTCACTCCCTTCAGAAAGCACACAAATCTTGCATGACTGATTTCAAATACCAGTTTCCTTCTCATCACAACAGGGCAGACAAGCAGCAGCAGAAACTTCCCAGCTCACCCTGATTCAGAGACTTTTTGAAGTCTGCTGTACTTCAGCTGTCCTTATCAGTTATTTTCCAGCATATTCCACAAAAAGAAAATAGTCTTTGGTTTTCAAGACAGTAGTCTAGACATGAAGTATTTCAGTGTCTCTCCTATCAGCTAGTCTCCCTTATTATAAAATGAAATGTACAGTGCATGGTGCTTCTTAATGCATTACAGCAGAACACTCAGCAATCCTCCAAGCATTCCTAATAGCTACAAGCTTTCACAATTTAGTGACTACTACCAGCTATGACAAAGCAAAAATGGAAATATCAATTATCTAAATTAGGGCCTAAAAATAGGTTGTTTTCAGCTATTTAGGACTCAACCAATTGTTTATTATATCAAAGGTTAAGCAGAAGTCACTTTTCAGACACTTTACTATTTTAGAAGTTATAGGAGCTCAGATGGACAGGACTCAGGACAAGATAAACAGGAAGCTGGTGTTTTTAATTTTGAAATAAGCAATGGAAAAGTAATCTATTAAGTCTTGTGTACCATAACATACACGATTTATCTCAAGTATGTTTTGGGCAGTGTCCACAGCAATAATGTTTGCACAGCAAAGTATTCCAAAGTCAAGAAACGTTAACATTCATGTTGCTTGCACATGCATTTGCTTCTGCAACTTCATGCTGACAAGTAAAAAGAAAGTAGCTCTATTTTGGGATAGTTTAAATTTTAAACAATTTCCTAAACTGCACATATTTGGAGGAAGACCAAGAGAAGAGGTCACGCAAATTTGTTAATCCAAGAAAGAAAAAGGAGCGTCTGCAGCATAGCAAAAAAAAGTAACACTAAATACATACACTCACTGATAGCTAAATTAGAAAGATTTTAACACATTGAAATTTGAATTCAAACAAATACACATTATTTACGTCTTGGAGTAGAAAGTCAAACCTTTCCTGCCAAAATGTAGAACTAAATAAACAGCTGGCTATGCATGCACACACTAAATAGGATCAAATTTTATGTATCACAGGATCCTTGAAGAGCACAGCTTTGAGGAAACAATGCTCCAACTGCCTTCTTGTATTTGCCATTGCAAACATGCATGAGGAAAGTTTGAGATAAGGGTAGCAGATGACAAAAATAAAAAGAGAAGGGCAGAAACAACAGAATAGACAAAGAAAAGCCTGAATTGCAGCAGCTCTAGAAGATAAGACCTTCTCCTGACAGCCAGATTTGAGACCTACTGCAACAGGGAGCTGAGAGAATGAAAACTGAATGTGCTTGATCTAGTCAAGCATTTCTCTTTGAGGAACACACACAGGAAAATAACTGGAAACACCTAAAGACTGCTTTTAGATACATAAAACCCACCAAGCAGACAGAACATGAGTTTACTTAGCTTTAGCCAGTCACTCCAGTCCCCTGCGAGGCTGCTCAGAATCACTGGCCTTCAAGTCAGATACCATGATGTCCACCAGACATCCTGGTTCCAGGATGGACACCACAGAGCAGCATATTCCTCTTCCAAACACTCAACCATTGCACACAGGTAACAACTGAGTTAATGAGAGAAAATGTAGTTTCATCATCCTCCTAGACAGCAATATACGTCACTAATTTCTTTACAAGCAGAGCTTTTCAGTTTATATTGGTCCTCCTCTCATATCATAGTACAGAGCCAAATATTTTAGAAAAACATTTTTCATATTTTATGTGAAAGACTGTCTCATAAACTATTTTTTTTTTTAGATGAAGGTATCTGAACTATGGCAACAACCAAGTAAAGTTAGTAGTTGCATCCCAGCAGCATTTTGTTTAACTTTACAATACCTACATATAGAAGCTATACTGCATTCCAATGGGATAAACACTGCAGTGTTTATTTCTAGACACAAAAGATATCATGTGTGTTTTTAATTGATGTCATTGATCTGTCTTACAAACCTATTTTAGAAGTATGATACATATCATATTTTGCTTATATATAATACATTACATATCCTTTACACATACATACACATGCACTTATCTAGAACAAAGGTCAGACTTTGTCTTTGATTTACTTGCATCACAAGAAAGGACATGCCATGAAAAAAGAAAAAAACAAAGGAGAGGAGAAAACCAATTCAACCAATTCATTCTTATTGAATTTAAGCAAAACTGCAGTATTGAGAAGCCTATGGTAACTTGAAGAACTTACAGCAGAGAGCAACCATCCAGATGGCCTCCTGAAAACAATTCTCTGCAAGCTCATTTTAGTAATAAGATAAAAATGTTAACAAGCTCAATCCATTTGGTTTTGTTTGTGGGTTCACATGTTAGTGTTCGCAGCCTGGACAACAGGTTACATCTGTTAGTCAAGAGACATTCATATATAGTCCAGGATGTGTATTCACACAAGTTGTTGAGCATGTTTGGCTACCAGCAGTACATGCTTTGGCCTGGTCAGCAGCAGCATTTCTCTGGGTATGTTTAGAGCAGGGAGGGCTGAGAGAGGAGACTGAAGCCCCAGGCTTGACTTGACACCAGATCAGCTGCCTTGCTGAAGCCATGTGCCCTCTCTAACTCAAGTGGTGCCAGGAGGAGCCTGCTCCAGCACCTCCTGCAGCAAACAAGTTTGTAAACAGTACAGAAACAGTTTCGGTCAGGAGCACCAATTAGTTACAACTCTGGCTTCAAAACATAAGGAGGGCATGGGTCTTTTGAGTGAGTTCAAAAGAGGACCATGTTGATGACCATGAAGATGATCAGGGAGCTGGAGCACCTCTCCTACAAGGATAGGCTGAGCAAGTTTGCATTATTCAGTTTGGAGAAGGCTTCAGGGAGACCTTACAGCAGCCTTCCAGTACCTAAACGGGACCTGAAGGAAACATGGAGTGGAATTATTTATCAGGGAGTGTGGTGACAGGACAAAAGATAACGATTTTAAAATGAAAGAGCCTAGATTAGTTATTAGAAAGAATTGCTTTATTGTGAGGGTGGTATTGGAACAGGCTGCCCAGAGAAATTGCTCTGGGCCTGGCTGGATGGGGATTTGAGCAACCTGGTCTAGTGTACATGGCAAGGGGGGGGGCTGGAACTAGATGATCTTTTAAGGTCCCTTTCAACTCTAACCATTCTATGAACTACCCTGTCTCTGAAGCAGTACAGTCACGTTCACTGTTCTGCAATCTGCCTAACCAACCCTCTTTAGCCTGTCCTTTCCCAGCTCTTTATCCTCACCTTCGCCCTTTCTGAAGGGCAACATCTCTCCTATCCCAAGGCAGCCACATCCCTCTTACTGCAATACCAGGTCAGCCACGCAGGAGAGAAGCAGTGCACTACAAGTGGACACAGCTTGGTGAAGGGGAAAGCCATCATGTCAAGAACAAAATGGTTGGGTGCTGGCTCAGCTAACACATCTGGACAGGCCAGGCTTAGCACACTGGTGTTTGCACAAGGCAAACAGAGCACCACTGTCTCAGTCGTGTGTGGAATGAATTCCCAAACATCTACCAAAGTCAACAGGGAACTAAATCTGTTGTCCTCCTTTCTCAAATAGCCTGGAATCAACGTATCCTTATAGATAATGACCTCAGCCATCCCAGATCTAATACTTGCATTCAAGAAGAGAAGTAACAGCTACAAATCAATGCAAGATAGCAAGACTGAAAATTCTAAACACGATTAAAAAACAACCAAATAATCCTAAAGGGAAAGTAGTAGTTAATGAGGACTTGTAAAATGATCTAAAACAAATCTGAAAAATCTCAAAATTAAGAAAGCCAGAGCTGACTCATGACAGAGATGAGATACCCAAGAAATTAACTGAAGGATTCAACTCAACAAGAAGTCTGAATTACAGAACCCAAGCATGTTCAAACCTTCCCAGGAGATCTCTCTTCTTAATGTAGCAATCACTCTCAATACTGGATTTGCAAGTATTATGGCCTTTATGCATCTTAAAGCAATGCAATTAAAGCATCTCCATTTACTGAGTGGGTCAGAGCTGCAGGGAGACAGCCAGAGTTAGTTTAAGATTCAGGCTGAAAGTTGCAAACAATGAGAAAGGCAGTACCCTCACACTTGGCTGGTAGATCTTCATCTATTTTGTGGCAGAACTCCAAGTTATTGGGGTACTGTATTTCCCATGTTCTCGTTGCCATAGCAGAAGGCATGATTACTTTGTCTCCAGGTAACGGGAAACACTAATTCTCAAAATATAATTTTTGTTTTACATTTAAGTTAATTTTGAAAATTCTTGGCTACGAAGGGACAAATTACTTTTCAAAGCATTTGCATTTCTGTAAATTTCATCTTTATTAGAATATTTTATTGAAATAATTTCAATATATGATGCAAACACTTTGTTTGCATAGTAATATAAAGCAGAGACATATTCCAGTTATTTTTTGGCTTGTTTTGCTTATCACTGGAATGACAGTAAGGCTAGAATGACAGACAAACCACAGCTTGTTATGATGATGACTTCAAAAAGTTTTAAACAGTCTGCTCTCTACAACACAACTAGTTTTTCCCCACAACTGTTTCTATGGCTTAAAAGTGCACAAAGGACACAAAATAAGTTAATCGCATTAGAAACAGAAAAGGTTCTTCTAAAATTAAATGTGTAGAAGTTCTACAGTCATTGAGACTCACCATACAGCTCACATTTAGTTAACAGTTCCTGGCTAATTCTTGTACAAACAGGTCAATACACCTGCCAGTTTCAATGTAAAACAAGATTTAACCTAAAGTCTGGAATTAAAAAATACTACCAGACAAAGCCAACTGCCTGATAACTAGCAAGACTTAAAAGCGCTTAGTATTATGGAGTCAGCAAATCAGGTTTCATTAGACCCCTGAAAAAAAAATCAAAAAATGTTCTTTAGTGCCAATAAAACACTGTATTATTATTGGTCAGTATTTTCCATTCAATCATCACAGACAATAAAACTGCACGTTCATTAGTCTTCAATAACTGAGTGGAGAATACTAGGCATTGTGCTTAATTCTTCTTTCACTCAATTACCAGTGGAAAATATAAATGTTACTTTCCATTAAAAATCAAGCAGAGACTCACGGATACGGCCAACAATGCCTCTAACAGTTCTGCACAGAAAGCCAGCAGTGAACTGCAGACTGACTTAACTGAGTTCTGTTACTCAGTCAAAGAGGTGAGCTGGAAATTCCAGCTCCTGTGTTCAGTTTTCCATTCTGAAACAATTTCCAAATCAAAAGATAAAATTTTTCACATGTTATAAAAATATCTACTTAGGTGAAGGATATTGGACTTCAAGGAGGTGGGCGAGAGGGGAAACAAACATTGAAAACTACCCGGGTATCCATTAAACAAGCTTTCAAATGAAAGATGCAAACTTTTACTTGTTCACTAGTTTTTACAATTACTAAACAAGATCATCTGGATGAAAGAGCAGGCAGCTGGACAACCTGTGTTAGCCTGTGAGTCAAATAACACAGGGGTCTCAGTAACCAGTGAGCAGGTGGCCAAGTGACAAGGCATCAGCTAGGCAGGCAAAGTTTCAGGGGAAATGGCAGCAGAACACTCGTAATCCAACAGATCTTCAGGCTTTTCTGTATGAGCCTTTGGCGGTTTTTTTCATAACAACATTTCAAAGGAAATTTTTACCAATTCTTGCACTCAAAGCAAGAAAACAGTTTCTGTGTAGTATCATACTTTAAAAGAAAGTTGCCTACAGTAAGCTTTTATAGACTGACACACAATGGTATTTCCAGATCTACAACTTAATGTATGTGGTCATGTAACTTCGTATTTGTACCTCAGTTAAAAAAAAACTAGAAATACCAGAGGTTATATAGAAGTGATGACTGGAAGAAGCTGCATTGTTAATTACACAGATATCCACTCTAATCTGTAGCCCACATGATACAGTAAAGATGCTCTATCAGTCTCCATAGACATCTTAATGAACCACATTTTATTTCTGATCTTTCTCAATATTTTAAGGACCATTACAAAATGGCACAGATCACTATCACAAAAGAGAAAAAACACACACTGGACCATTAAGACTATTTCCCTTTTATGCAGTTATTGCATTTAAAATCCTTTAAGAGATTTAACACATGCATCATAAAACAATATAGGATAGGGCAATAAAAGATTATTATCACAAACTGCATCCTTGATTCTAACAGCATAAGCAGGTATTAGCTTAAATGTGCACAAAATAAAAAAGTACAATACTTAATGAGTAATTTTTGTAAATATTACCAATAAAATATGATTACTGATGCATCTTATAATTTATTACCTCTTTTATCTGCCAAGACTTAATCTATTATAATTAATTCTAAAAATTTACTAGAATATTTAATTTGCTCTTTCAAGTAATTGGGTCTTTCCAAAAGCAAAAAAACCTGGCTGAGATTCTTTGCAGCACAGCCTTTAGATACTGTGAGCAGATAATTCAGTCAGGGTACAGACATAAAATCAGACTGATGCTTTTTTACTCGTTTACCTGTACTCTTTCCACTGTTGCTCCAGACAACCATTATACCGATAAAGCTTGAATGAAAACATAAACTAAGTTATTTAAAATCATTTATAAGAGTGTATCAAGCAACATTTGCAGATGCTTCCGGGAAAAAAAATAATGACTTATGGAGAAGTAACTTGCTTTTATTCCTTCCTTTGTTCAAAAAAATGTAGATCAACTGATGAATTTGAGCTGATGTAGGAAGAACTGCACAAGAACTTTCGCTAACAAAAGCTGCCTCATTTTTTTTTGCAGGCTTTCCATAGAGTTTTGTCTGTACTACCCTTCCAGTTACTGTGGCCACACAAGCCTGTATTAAACATCAAGCAACATAAAAACAGTGCAGTGTCTGACAAGTCATCATGAAAAACAAGTTCAGAAGATTAAGAAGAGCTGTTGTATTCCCCCCATACCATGTTTAAGTAAAACCCAAGATCCATAACCTTACAATAAACATGGAACAGTGGTCAGTTCTGAAGTTTTACTGGGCATATCATGTACAACCCGCAGGGAAGCTTCAGGCTCAATCTGATTTACAAAACAAAAAGAGGCACTCATGATCCACAGCTGGCTAATCAAAGTCCTCTGGTTTTAAAAGTCTACAACAGACCAAAAAGCTGATCAACTTTGATAGATACGAAACCCAAGTGAAAATTATGGAAAACAGATAAAACATTCCAATTTGTAATTGGAGA
>VZTY01019022.1:348913-375030 GCA_013400935.1 Turnix velox
CTGAGATTCTTTGCAGCACAGCCTTTAGATACTGTGAGCAGATAATTCAGTCAGGGTACAGACATAAAATCAGACTGATGCTTTTTTACTCGTTTACCTGTACTCTTTCCACTGTTGCTCCAGACAACCATTATACCGATAAAGCTTGAATGAAAACATAAACTAAGTTATTTAAAATCATTTATAAGAGTGTATCAAGCAACATTTGCAGATGCTTCCGGGAAAAAAAATAATGACTTATGGAGAAGTAACTTGCTTTTATTCCTTCCTTTGTTCAAAAAAATGTAGATCAACTGATGAATTTGAGCTGATGTAGGAAGAACTGCACAAGAACTTTCGCTAACAAAAGCTGCCTCATTTTTTTTTGCAGGCACAAAAAAATTTGAATTACTTCTCCATGGCTTTCCATAGAGTTGTTGTCTGTACTACCCTTCCAGTTACTGTGGCCACACAAGCCTGTATTAAACATCAAGCAACATAAAAACAGTGCAGTGTCTGACAAGTCATCATGAAAAACAAGTTCAGAAGATTAAGAAGAGCTGTTGTATTCCCCCCATACCATGTTTAAGTAAAACCCAAGATCCATAACCTTACAATAAACATGGAACAGTGGTCAGTTCTGAAGTTTTACTGGGCATATCATGTACAACCCGCAGGGAAGCTTCAGGCTCAATCTGATTTACAAAACAAAAAGAGGCACTCATGATCCACAGCTGGCTAATCAAAGTCCTCTGGTTTTAAAAGTCTACAACAGACCAAAAAGCTGATCAACTTTGACAGATACGAAACCCAAGTGAAAATTATGGAAAACAGATAAAACATTCCAATTTGTAATTGGAGACATCACAAACAAAACAATAAATCAACTTTTTTTTCCCCTTGTTTAAAAGAATCCCAGCACTTGAATTCACAGCTATTCTTGGTGTGGATGGGTGGCATTTATAATTCCAGAAGTATCTATTTCACAATAAAATCCTCTGCTGGGGAACAGAAATTGAGGACTTCATGTTGAAGAACAGTTAAAGACAAAATGACTTTGTGAAATGTTCAAATCTTAAAATCTCTGCCACTAGCATCAAACCAAAAGTACTCCCTGAGAACAGTGAATGCTGATATGCACTGCAACAGATTCTGGACATATGATCCTTAAAAAATACTGCATTTTCAAGGTTCTAAAACCTTTGCTGTGGTCTCCATTTCCAAGATAAATTCTTTGCTCAGCCTACTTACAGAATAATAGCTCACAGTTCCCTTCTATGTATAGACACAACCATGAAACTTCTACTGGTTTTTCTACCCTCATCAAGACATAGCCTTCTCACTGTGTTAGTAACTCAAAGAAATATAGGACACCGATACAAACAAAATTCAAGTGGCCTGTTCAGCAAGCTATGAAAACCACTCAACATCACAACAGCAGTAACAACAAAACAGAAAACTTCTGCTAATTGGTATTATTGTGAATAATTCTATTATGAAAATAGAAAGGGAGCAACATAGAAAGGCATATTTTCAGATGCCCTAAGCAAAGAATTTGTCTTGGAGTAAGCAGTATCTCTGGAGAAAGCTTCATATTTACAAAAACTTCTCAGTTTCAGAACAGAATATATTAACCAAAAAATTCTTCTTTTTCCAATTATAGAATATGCGACAAATGTGGGTACAGTAAGTCAATTAGATTTTCAGTGGGTAATTTTACTGTATGGTTTGGGGCTGGTTTTTTTTAATGGAAGTAGCTTATTTTTTTATACATATTTTCTATACTATAACATCCAACCCCTGAAAAGCAAAAGCAATTGCTTAACTACTTTATTCCTTTCCTTACCAGCATATTATATTCTATAAAACTTCAGCAGGCCCCACATTAAAAATTCCAGCAACAAACTTGCTGAAGTCAGTGAGGCTCCACCTAGAATCAATGGCAAGATCAGATTATGGATTTTATCTACTCTCAGAAATGTAAAAAAAGGGCTGAAAAAAAACCCCTTGAGATTTATCTTCATTTCCCAACAATGTAAGTAATTCTGGTGAAACCATATTTATACAGCAGATGGAAAACAGTGCCTACAGACAAGTTTATGTCACTTTTTTAATAATAATAAAGGTAAATCACTATTATCAATTGTATATAACTCTGCCAAGCCTCTGAGTCTTTGCAACTGCCTCAGGCTTTTTAAAAATGTATTTTCAAGGTAAATATGTAAGAAAAAACATTTTTGAACAACATTAAAAATGTTCTAGCCACTTAACTGAAAAACTGAATGTTTTAGAGAACCTGAAATTTTGCAGAGCTGCCTTTGTCTTAGGAGCATACAGCAGTTTGAAGAATACTTACACATCTGCAAATATCACATGTTTATAACAACTTTAAAAGCCACATAAGCTGTAGTTTTTTAGTGAGTTATGTTTACAGGTTGGCTGCTTTCCAACGTAAGCAGAGTTGGGACAACAGATCAGTTACCTGGCAGGCTTCAAAGCAAAAGAAGAAAGATGCAGTTGCTCTGTATAAAATTTGCCCATGTTTTACTCCCACTAGAAGCAGCAGAAACAGTTTATTTCCACTTAATCTGTTTCTGGACATGAAATCCTGCTCACAATCATTTACGTTTTGGTGAAGGTGGAACATCCAAACTGATACAGCCTAAACCTACACACTGACAAACTACTAACCTGTTACTAAATAGCAATGTTCCAGCTACAAGACCTTACAGTAAGAGATCAAGTTCTTCTGTGCTATTTGGAGTCTTCTAAAGAGCAGGCTTCAAATCTTGTCTGTGTGGCTCAATGGCAGGATCAGGCAACAGCATATCTGGGTTTCCTAAAATTGCATTACAAACCAGTGTTAGGAACTGCAGCTTTAACCCTGTCTGAAGCTCTACAATTCTTTCTTTCTAACATCTGTTAATGGAAGCTTCTCTTCTGAAAGAATTCCACAGGGGCTTCCAGGTGATCCAGGTCTTCAAAGCCCTTTCTGACAGAGCACTGCATTTTCCAGTGTAAACACCTCCTCCAAGCATCCACTTGGTGCTGTGTATAGATGCAAGTTTTGCCTGGGCAGATGCACAGCTGAATTAGACAATCGCTACTTGAGCTAATAAAGCTCCATGTCTCAGCAGGGACTCTCAGTGTATGCCCAGCAGCCTGATAATGCAGATACAGTAGCCCTAAAATCAGAGACAAGGTATCTGATTCTATAATATAAACACACAATATTTTCTTCAAAACTCTTAAGTGTTTTCAAAGCCAGAAAGTCTTTTACCAACATAGTATAATACAGCAACTTGTGTTTCTTGTTAAGGCTCAATGACTTTGGTCCCTCAGGAAGAAATGGGTAACCATTTGATTCTTACTTGTAAAGTGTTTTGCATTTAGAGGAGAAGGACTCAGTGCTATTAACAAACAAATAACAAAATGGCTTGCATAAACAATTAGCAAGGTCATTTTTTCCTATAGTATATTATCAGTATAAGAAACAAAAGGTCATTAAATGCTGAAGCACCCAGGGCAGTAATCTGCCAGTGCTTTTGCAATGCTTTACTAAGCTGGAATAAAACAAATACAAAAAAGACATAGGTTTTTAGATTTTTACCTTTGTACTACTACAAATCTCAGTTTGACAGAAATGAAAGTAGGTTACAAAAAAGAATTAAAAAGTGATACAATAGGTACTATATTTCCCATCACAAAGACCAAGTCAATAGTACAATAAAAATGAGTTTCAAATCAGATGGAAATATATTTGGCAGCTACAAATTCATTGGATGCACATGCTGCAACAGACATGGAGATGGTAGGCAATCCAAGAATAATGTATCCATAAAATAATTAGATAACAGCAGGGGACCTAGTCAGGGAAATAAACTACTGGAGCTATTCAGAGAATACCAGATTTCACAAGTGTGACCCAAGCTCCACCTTAACAAGAGCTATTAATAAGAAAAGTGGAGGAAAGAAAGGAAGCGTAACAAAAGCTAAAGAGCCTCCACGTGTATTTGGGACATAATACTTGGCACATAGTTGTCGACTAATTGACCACTTCCAGTCTCCAACTCAATACCGCTGAGGTTGCTACACAATACCCTAAAAGCTACAAAGTGAGAGGGGAAAGGAATAAAAGAAAGAATAATTTGTAAAAAGACTGATACTGCAGCCAAAAAGTTGTTTGGATACTTAAGGAAACCATGTTGCTCATATCTCAGCCATAGATGCCAGAAGATAAAGCACATCCTGACCTACATCAAAACAGAAAGAGACAGGTGGCATAGTCTAGAGAAGGTTATTTATTACTATTCACTCCCACCCTAAAAAGAAATAATATTAAAAAAGGAATCTAAGGAAATACAGTGACTCAAGACTGAGTACTCTTTGCACTAGATAAAATAATATCCAAATAAGGAAGACACCCAGATTTGGCTGCGTGGACCATACTACCAGAAATATCTAAAACAGGAATCTTCTCATAGCAGTTTCTATTGCCAAATAACACGTTTAATATCAGCTGTATCTAGATTTTTCTTTAGAGACATTCAGAGTTAATGATTTGTCAATTTACTGTCAGGTTTTCTTCTCATTCCTTCCTCTCTTGCTACAAACATTTCCAAGATCTAGCATTCTCTCAGTTATTTCGAAGCTGTTTCCCCTTGTACCAAGTGCCCTGACCTTTAAAGAAAAAGGTAACACAAAACCAGAGAATTCCTGGAAATAATTTGTTATTTCTGGTTACTATACTAGTATCACAGAAACCAAAGCTAGAAGCACTTATTATTGAGCAGTAAAATACACTAATTAATAAGTGAAATACTGAGCAACTAGCTACAAATATATATGAGAAAGCATGTACATCTTTGCAGTTGCATTTGGAGAAGATTTCTCAACTGAAATCACCGATCTTGAAATGCCTTTCTTTAATGAGTTCATTGCAAAGGGCATCATAGAGGTGACATTTCTATTGAGGAAGTTTTAAATCCTGCATTTGTCAAATACAGATGCTTATAACATTCTCTTCTTGTCAGTTTGAGGCTTCTCCCTTATGAACCCAAACACACTGCTGAAACTTACTAATCCCAGATAACCAAAGGACAATGTATCTTTACATAGGGGGACAATGCACTCAAACAACACAGCCTAAAGAAAATTCATCCACTTCTGCTGAAGTTAAGAAAAACCATCACAAGCACAGCTCCACAGTTGAACACAGAAGTGCCAGCATTAAAAATAGCAGCACTGAGGATGAAATATTGTTATGTCCCAGACCTAAGTGGTATTTTTCATCCAAGTGTGGAACAGACAGTTACCCTATCCTGTACTTAGATATTCATCTCTGAAATACTTTTGTTGCTAGCATGACCATCAAAGCAAATAGCTTGATAAACAAGAGCAAATGACATGATATACGAAAACCTGATTATAGAGCATCACCTGGACTATTTTAAAGCTACTCATTTATGCCAGTGGAAGCAGGATTGATGAAAGTGTGGAATGAGAAACTAAAGACCAAAGGACAGTAAAAATGTTCCAACTCTTTACTAAAACATCAAGAATTAACTAGTGGCAGCTGGGTCAACTTGACATCTTTTCCAGAAGCATAACACCAAGAAGACATGCAGGGATGCTACTTTCCAAGCTCACAGGTGGAATTAATAGTACATGAACTTCTATTCTAGTGTAGGCATCCAACTCTAATACAATACTGAGCAGGGTCTTAAACCTAATTGTCCACAATGGTACTAAAATAAGAGCCCTGATGACAAGCAAAGGGTATTGACCTTCAGAGTTCTGACTCCTCCCCTTAGTAGGTGTACCCTGAGCAACAACAGAGGCAATGATACCTGTGAAAAACTTAAACTGTGACCGATATGTTAAAAAGTCCTTCTAATTTTGTCCTTCACGGGGACGGATAAACAGACACTACTTTGAGTGCTCCACTTTTAACACAAAATATGATTTCTACCCTATACTTTAGCGGATATTTATGCAAGAGCTTTTTCTTCCCACAAAGTTAGCTCTTAGTATGTAGATGGCCTTAAGAGCTCTCCACAGAAATGCACAAAGAATTATATTGTTTTATTTGAAGGTTAATAATACACTTTTCATAGATTAATTACAAGATAAACGTTTGCAACTTCTACTATGGTATCCAACAAATGTGTCATGAGAAACATCCTAGGCTCTTATAATATCAATTATATACTTGGATTAACACTATACTCAGATTAAGATCATTAAGGTCAGTGCTAAAGCATACAAATTTTAGTTTTATGTAAGTTTGCTTAACATTCAAAACTTCATTCTTACACAATCATTTTCAATTGTTCCTGCTGATGTTGCAGATGAACAGCCAGAGAGAAGGGACAGAAAGAACAGCAGAGGGAATAAAGGCAGATACTCTGTCCAGAGGAAAGCCGAGAGCTTTTGGAAAGCCCTGTTGTTTTGCCTTGCTTAGCTGTGACACAAGCTGCCTTCTAGCAAAGACAATGTGAAGCCAGTTGTAACCCTGAAGATAAATGTACTGACTCAGGCATATATGAGCCTGAGTTTTCCATCACCCCTTTCTCACCAAGAAGGTAAGGAGGAAACATACATTCCTGCTGAGCACTGAGTTTTCAACAACAGCTACAATTTATTGTATTGAAAATTTCTTTCCAGCATAGATACAACCTAAAACATTTCCAATTCAGCCACAGCTGGCACTGATCTTTTCTGGACAAACTGGGTTGTGCTGTGTTCAGTTCTGGAGCCCTCAACACAAGGACATTGAGCTTTTGGAGCAGGTCCAGAGGAGGACCAGGAAGATGATGAGGGGGCTGGTGCANAGTCCTTCTAATTTGTCCTTCATGGAGGAGCACAGGCTGACACTATTTTGAGTGCTCCACTTTTAACACAAAATATGATTTCTTGCATACAACTTAAAACAACATTTCAACAACAGCTACAATTTATTGTATTGAAAATTTCTTTCCAGCATAGCACTTTCCAGCTGGCACTGATCTTTTGAACTTGACTTTAGTGTTTTCTGGACAAAGTGGGTTGTGCTGTGTTCAGTTCTGGAGCCCTCAACACAAGGACATTGAGCTTTTGGAGCAGGTCCAGAGGAGGACCAGGAAGATGATGAGGGGGCTGGTGCAGCTCCCTTCTGAGGACAGGCTGAAGGAGTTGGGGTTGTTCAGCCTGGAGAAGTGGAGGCTCGGGAGGAACCTCAGAGTAGCTTCTCAATACCTGAAATACCTCCAGGAAGGCTGGGGTAGGACTTTTGGGTAGGGTCCAGGATGGTAGGACTAGCAGTAATGGATGCAAAATGGAAGGGGAAAGATTTCTGCTGGAGATAAGAAAGAAGTTGTTTCCTGGTGGTGAGACACTGGAAGAGATTGCCCAGAAAGGTTGTGGATGCCCCCTCAATCCCTGGAGGTGTTTAAGGCCAGGCTGGATGAGGCATTGAGCAACCTGATGTAGTGGGAGGTGTCCCTGCCCATGGCAGGGGGTTGGAACTAGATGATCTTTGAAGGTCAAACACTTCCAACCCAAACACTTCCATGATTCTGTGATTTTACTGAACCATTAGAGAAAGAAAACAAGCTTTCACAGGAACTTTTTAAAACTTTCTAGATCAAAAATATTCATTATCAGAGTAATGCTAATAAAAGGAATCCATGACTAGAACAAGTGATGTCAAGGAATGATGAGCAATTAAATTTGAATACTAATTTTGATGTATTGATGAGAATGCCAGAAAAATATACTTAATACAAATACTCATGAAAATGTTCATTAAGACTTCACTTTCCCTCTAACCTAGATTTGAATAAATCAAGAAATGTAATCAACTTTCTGCAACAATATTTAGGAATGTTTTATGGGAAATGTGCACAGTAATTTATTTTTTAATTAAGATATTACTATCCATACTTACTATTTAATGAAAGTTCTCTTTTAACTTGGGTTTTTTTGCTAAAGAGAATGGGGAACAGGAAGGAAAAAAAACCCAAAAATATTGACATCTTTATTAGTTTCTGTTGTAAATAGTAAGTTAGCAGTAGCCACCAAAGACAAGATTTTTATATCCTCCTCCACCTTCAATAGTTTACTCCTATGGCAAACTAACACTCTTTTCAAGGAGTACACTGAAATAACACAGTCAGATAAATTGTGTTTGGAAGCAGCTGGCTAGCCAAATAGCACACATGTAGCCCTGCATTACTGCCAGCATGTGCTACTCTTTGATATATTCCTATTAGGCAATGGATGTGGAGTTAAAGCCACAGTTAATTCTTTAAAGGGAATATCATTACAGGATTAAAACAAAAATTCAAAAGGATCAAGGGGTTTTTTTTTGTCATAACCAAGTTTCTAAATAAGTTTCTCAAACATCTGATGAACCTTGCCACTGATTTTCTTGCAGAAAGCAAAACACTTCTCATACACATAGAAGCAAACCTTTAAAAATTAGTTGAGTAAATAATAATAAAGTTTCTCATTGTAAATCACATCTGATTCCAGTATTACAATTTTTTGAAAAGGATAAAATGGATAAAACCTTTTATTTAAATTAAAAAATGAAACAAAAAAAAATCCCACAACTTTGCTCCATAGAAATATCAGCAATTATGCCTGGCAGAATGGGATGGAAAACTCACACACAAAGCTCAATCACTGAATAGGCAGCGATGACAGGATTTGGTAAATATGCATTTTCTCACCTTAAGGGTATCTCACTGGAACAGCTGGTGCACAAGAATAACACAGAAGCTGCCATTATTGTGATGACACATTAAACCACAAGGAGCTGCCAGAGCAAGGCATGCTTATGGTAAAGTAGTACATCTCCTCAAGTGTTTTAGCTTAAAAAGATAATGAAGTCAAAAGAATTGAAGTAATTTTAATAATTGCCTTCTGTGTCAGCTATCACCTCTTTTGTATATATATTACACGAACATTATTGTGTTTTCGGAGTAAGGGGTTGGTTGTTTGGGGTTTTTTGAAGCTTTGAGAGAAAAGATTAAATTGAAAGAAATTAGCTGTCTTCTGCTTCAGCAAAGTAGCACTAAGTTTTTTAAAACCCGGATCAAACTACCTTATGCAATTTACCAAACACAGAACCAGCCCATCAAAGAAGGATTTCCTTCATTTAATTTTGAGCATTTACATAAGTCCCTGAAGTTGAGTCACTGGAATTATTTTCCCTTATTCCCCATCCATTCTCAGTCTATTCAGAAGACTGATCCTTTAATCTAATTCCAATAAATAAAACTCCACATTCTCTTCCCCTGAAGGAACAAATAAAGGCACAGCATATTTTCATGAAGGCTTGATCCACAGGGGGTTAATAGCTTGGAACTTTCGAGCAAAATAGCAACTGCAGTAGGAAAAGCTAAAGAGGTACTTTGCCTCAGGGATACCTCCCCCTCCTCACATCTATGTAACATAAGAACCACCCAAATGCAAAATACTGTGAGAAAACAGGATGAAACAGGGTACAGGATGCCCTGGAAGAGTTTCCTGTTATCAATAAAAGTTTTCCTTCAAGAACATGCAACTGTTGCAAAGTCACACAACTTGGATTTCTGAACACTTTCAGCACATAATGAAGTTCAGCCATTTCAAGCTGTTGTAGAGATCAGTTCAAGACCCAAGTTATCAGACTCACTATGAAATTATGATGAAAATTACCATTTTTCTCTTTACATACCAGAAATGACTAAACATTGTGCAAAGTCATAACAAACTTTAGCAATGGAAAAAACTACAGAATGAAGTGCTTTTGCAAATTAGCTCCATCTTCAGTTTCTTTTCAGTTTGTTCCTACTCATTTATACAAAAGACTGTTTTTTCCATCAACGCCACCAGAAGACATTTGGAAAAACTATGTTAAGATTCAAACTGCATTTTAGTTGTCATGGTTAGTTTAAGTCCAGAAGATACCATTAGATCATTTAATGAAATGTTTACAGAAGCCTATTCAATTCAGTTCACTTAGCCAACAGTAGTTTGTCTAGAAAAACCTTTCAAAACACCAGCATGTGGGTATCTAACACTTCCCAATATTATGCAAACCATATTTTGATTTTGTTTCCATGCAGATAATTAAAAGCTAATCATGAAACTCCAGTCTTCACTGAGTAAACTGGACAAATGCAATAAACACGAACAGCTAAGCAAAACACATTACAAAGACTACTGGATTTGAACAACCAACCTTATTTTCCATAGAATCATATCTATTCCAAGACCATGTTAAGTCCAAAACTGGGCAAGCATCACTCTGAAGACTGTAATTTTCCTTTAGCCAGTTCTGTTTTCCAAGAAAATAATAAATTTTACAAGTAATCTACAAATGGAAAAAACAAATACATGAAACAAGATTCTCTACTCACTATGCTGTGACGTTTACCCAGTGCCCTCTCATAGTCCCAAGGATGTAATCCATCACTAATTTACAGTAACTTGGCCCTTCAACAAATGCTTACAGCTACTTGAATATTCAAAGACAAGAACATAGAAAACAGGTAAAAATCAAACACAGTAAGTTTCTGCTAAGGGGTCCTACCCAACAAACAACTATACACATTATCTCATTACTGAGATGCACAGATAATTCAAAGCAAACTAGGAATTTACACTTCATGTGTCAAATGTGGAAATGCATAAATAAACCTAAATTGAAAGTAAGTTGCAATACATCTTCATATTCCAGGATAAAAAACTCCCTTCATTTAAGGAAAGTGAAATAAGGCAGAATTGCTACATTCGAGGAGATGGTCACTTGCTCTCAGTATTTGCAGGTTCCTGTGATGTAACAGCTGGAAAATTAATGTAGGGAAGATTTCTCTACTTGTACTGGGGTGAGAAAGTGTGCAGGGGTAGCTCTAGTTGTTTTTTTTTGTTTTATTGTTCTGCATTGCTTCTGATCAAAACAGGCAGGTATATTTCTAATTAGAGAGTAAGTGACATTCTTCATACAAGGCTCTCCATTTGGCTCTTTGTAAGTTTAGAGAAAGGAAACTCCTAGTGACAGAAAAAGTAGTGTGTGTTCATGTAAACCAAAGACACTAAGAATCTGTAGATCAAAACTGAATTAACATTTGCAGGCAACTTTATTTCTAGTACTTAAATTTTATTTTACAGCAGATTAATCAATTAGAATTTAAACAATTTCATTTGTTTCACTAGGGAGATCACATGCGATTTCACTGAATTGCAGAAGGGGCAAGGAAATGAGGGGAAAAGAGGACAGGCCCTAATTCACTGCAAGGAGCATTCAGATAGTTTGGTGATCACATCATACAAGCCATTACGGAGTAAGACATTCTATGAACTGGTGCCAGTTTTTTCAAGGGTTTACAATGCTTCAGATGCATGGAATGCTTACAGTGAACTTTACCTACACTAGAAGAACATGTTATTATGGATACTTCTGCAAAAGAAGCAAGTCCTATTTACAGGTACTAGAATTACCCAGAGACTCTTTATTTTTTTTTACCCTTGCCAGAAAAGTTCTATAACAGAGCTTTAATCATGTCTCACAGCTTGGTCAGATGAGATGTATTCACAGCAAATAAAGTATTTATAAATTTCATAGAACTTATTTAATGAGTGGCAATGGCTATGGGTTGGTAAAGGACTCTGGCATTCTCTCAACCTTTTACATCTTTCATACTGGACAGTATTTCTGTTTTCCCAATAAAAAGGAATTAGTCATACAGCCTTTCAATCCAGAAAAAGCTGCCCTTACCACTGTATAAGATGCCAGGTGGCATTTCAGGGAATAAGTTCAAGAGAAGTCAATATCCAGCAGAAAGAATGCACATCAGCACAAACTGAAAGCTGCTTATAAGAAGATATGAAAGTGAAACAAGTTCCCTCCCTAACCTTCTGTCAATACCTTTGCAACCACCAATAGACATCTGCTAAAATAAAACATTCTACATCCCACCACCTCTTACCTCCCACAATACACTTCTGATTAACAACTGTTTCCTTTGGAAGTGCATTCCTTCATTTCTGTCTTTGCCCATAGGCTGTAAAGAGGAATTAAAGAAAAGAGGGCACCTGTCCCTATGGAGAATAGACTGCAACATCTATGTGGTCAGAAGACACAGAGTAACATCAAGAACTGAACACACTCTTTTGCAAAATCATGACCACACTGGGCAGGAAAAAGCTTTTCTTAAAACAAAAAAAGCCCAAACTATGGACTTAAGAAGAAATAAAAATGGAAATGACTCATGGGGAAAATTTCATGTAAATTTCACATGAAAGGGAAACCCATAAGCAATTTCATAACATTTTCCATGCTCAGTCGTTTCCCCTCACGCATCCTCTTTTCTCTCCCAGAGGCTTAAGGAAGAGGACAGGCCTCAAAGTACTTTTCTTTATCCTGCTATTAGAGGGAGAAGAGAACAGAGAACAAACCACAGTATGCCCTGAAACCCTGAAGAATTATCTTTAAATTCATGGAAATAAAAAAAAAATAAAATGTATTGCATCAACAACTGGCAACTACATACATTCAAAACCCATGAATCAGATTGTCAAAAAAAGCCAAACACATTCAATAACAATTCCACTTTCAATTTTCAGACAAGCTGTCTGGAAACAAACGGTTTCTTGTCCTGCGTCAAATGGGCAGGTGGAAAATTCCCAAGCACGTTCTTCTCATGGCTGTGCTCTCAATCAGCTAGAAAGCAAATGTGTCAAAGTCCCAAAAAGGTAATTCAGATTTACATTTCAGTTCCCTTCCTGATGCTATGAGCCAGCCTTCTACCTTCACACTTGCGTTAGAGAAACTCTCAGAAAGGAGAAAAAATGATCCCCTATAGAAGGTTTTGCTTAAGAAAATTATTGTCTTTCCTCTGTAAATGTCTTAGATCACTTAATTAAAGTAAGAAAAGCAAGCTGCTTTGTTGTTCCAGGTCAACATATCTTTTGTTTCTTTTTGTTTGTTTCTTTCTTTAACACAATAGCTTGTAAAACAGACGGAAACACCAGTTATAAACTCTAAAGGACACCGATTTTCCTGGCTTCTCAGAAAACCAAGGCACAGTGCCATGCTAAAAACATTTACCTGTTCACATCTCCCTGGCTGAGGGAGATGGGTCTCTTTAGCTTGGAGGAGACCGAGGGGTGACCATACTAATGTTTATAAAAATGGAAAGGGTGAATGTGAGGAGGATGGAGCCAGGTTCTTCTCAATGACCTCCAATGAAAGGACTTAAGGCAATGGGTGCAAACTGGAGCACAGGAGGTTCCACAGTAATGTAAGAAAAAAACTTTTTCACAGTGACAGAACACTTGAATAGGCTGCCCAGACAGGTTGTGCAGTCTCCTTCCCTGGAGAAATTAAAAACCTGCCTGGACACCTTCTTGTGTGACCTGGTCTAGGTGTTCCTGCTCCAGCAGGGAGATAGGACTAGATGATCTCTCCAGGTCCCTTCCAATCCCTGATATTCTGTGACTCTGTGATTCACATCCTTACAACTTTCGGAGCTTCTAAATTCTTTACAGCACTCAAATTGTCCTGATTACGAATAGAGGTGAAGAAAAGCCTTTCTCAAGAGAAAGCTCACCTCAAACAGTCTGCAGGGCAATCCATCTGATCAAACTCAGAACAAGAAAAGTTGAGTCCTCATGCTTACAACGGGATTCTGCTACTGAAATGACAATACATTTGCCTCTTGAACAAGTGTGGTATTTCAGGAGCCTTCCAATGAGATATTGCCTGGACCTCATGAATCAACATATCTAGCTTTCACACACTCAGAAAAACAAACAAACAAAAAGAAAAACCCAACACAAGAGAAACTCATCAGCATTCAAAACAGAAGCACGGGAAATGAAAAAGCTCTTCTCTTACACAGACATGGTCCTCAGATTCCAAGCTATGTCTCAGTTTGGGTGGCTGTTCCTCCTGGTTTATGATTCCCATCTTGACAGTCACTGACCTGGAAATGCATGCCCTTTGGAGAATGGTCACAGTTAGGATCTTCATTAAACATTCTAGGGAGCTCACAAGTGCCATCATGACTCACAGGGATAGAAATGCAGTCAATTATTACCTCACTGAATGTGTCATGGCACCGTTCATACACAGTCATTGCATTAATCAGATCAATTGTGTAGTTTGAATGCATAAACCCAGACAGCACAACTTCCTCTACTAAATCCACTGAAGAAATCATTAAGTTTCATAAGTTACTGATATAAAGGAATCTTGGGAAAAAAATTCTCTTTAAGCTCTCACAACTGAGAATTCATTTAAACTTCAAAAATTTCAACTGAAATAAGAATGACAGCAACACAGGTGACTCAAAACATGCAATCAAGCCACTAAGCTAACCTTGTGAACTCACTTAATGGTTGCCACACACACCTAGTATAGAAGAAACCCAAGAAACTCTTCTATAGATGTAGGCAACATCCAGATTATTGTTCTAAAAACTCCTTCCTGTCCCTCAGTCTTAGCTTTTGATCCTGCTTTTTAACAATGCTCTTCGACCCTTCCCTTTTGTCCCAGTTAAGACTCTTTGCAATCAAGTAAAAGAAGAACAAACAGCATCAACCCAATCAATATCCTTTAAAGAAGAATAACAGCTGAGCATCATCAAGGACCTAGCCCTGGAACTTTTTGCAACCTTAACAGATAAGGAATAAAACATTAATAGTCAGTTAAAAAGTACATTCTTTACAGTACTTGTTCTCTAGGAGTTTCATTATGGCATCCACTCTGATTTAGATCAGAGACTGAAAAATAGCCTGGTTTATTTAGTGAATTCTTGGGAAGTTTTGTTATTATTCTGGGACAGGGAAAGAGAGGAACATTTACAAAAAGCCTGGCAAGAAGTGGCAACACCCACTTCTCCTTTGTTATTTTGGCCCCCATTGCTGATATTTTTGGATTTTCCTTCTGGAAAAAGGAGAAAGATGAGGAATTGTCTAAATGAGTGTTTGGTGGGCTGCTTGCCCTCAGAAAACTGGAAAATTGCCCAGACTGAAGAAAGATTCCATAAACTCAAACCTGACTTTTGTTTAACAGAACAACATTTACAGAGAGTAAATATTTACAGTGTCTTGACCCAAGAGACTCTGTTATCTTGTATGGTGTTGAAGAAAAAAATGACCAGTGGAAGAAACACAGGAATTGCCAAACTGAATCAGCAGTAGTCCCCCCAGTCATTTTGTCTGACAGTGCCTTGGACCATGTACTTCATAAGAAGGTGCAGGAAGAAAGCCTACAGTAGGCAGTGATGGTGAGATTATTCTTAGTCTCTGTTAACCTTTATCTTTATCCATAAAACACATGGGCTTCCATCCTTCTCAGCATTACTCATACAAGGCTGATTTTGTCTTCTATATAAACAGACTTAATTCCTTTGTTCCATCAGCAATCTTTAAAGATTTCTTCACTGTTCCCGAGTACCCAATTTCAAAATGGAAAAAGACAGACAGAAGCCAGACAACTTGCCCAATTGAGTAGCAGAGGTACAAACCCCACCCACAGTTTCATTCAATTACCAGTAGCAGGTGGTCAGTCACAAGTGATATGACTGCAAAGCCTGTAACTTCCTTAACAGCAAAAAAACAGTCTCCATTCTTTCCTGGAATCTTAAAAAAAACTCTAAGCCTTTTATCTTGTTCTAAGGAAAAGCTCTTGTTTTATGGAGTATCTTTCTAGAAAGCATTGTTATGACTGAAAATCACCACAGATCATGTGAAGCATCTTCAGGGAAGACTTCAGGGAACAGTGTTAAACAGAAAGAAAGTTGTAAGGGGGAATTATATTTTACATTTGGGATTTCTTTGGTAATTATAGAGCAAGGAATGCTATTAAGAAGCTGTTTCTCCAAGCCAGGAAGACGATCTTGACCCAGCCAGCCATCCAAGGTGTCAACTATTAAGATTTAATTGGCCTTCAACTTTTAGAAGTTCCCAACCTGATGCAGCAACAGCAGGGTAGGAACTGGGGTAAGAAGGGACACAGCCACATGAACAGGCACTGCTGGCATGACTTTTAATGAACAGCTGGAAGCAACCAGCTTAAGACAGTAGAACCAGTGTAAACTATCATGTAAAAAAATCAAACTTGCAATGACTCAACAAAAAATTATTTGCAATCTTAATTCCACCTACGTTGCTAACAACATGGGAGTGTAAAGAAAAGGAAAGCTGCCAGCTAGCAAAGTCTAGTCTAGCAAAACAAATATATGTATTCCTGTGGCCTGCATAATTTCAAGTATAATTTATTCATCCCAACCTCAGACTATGAAATGTCCAAGCAACTCCTATAGCATAGAGGAGCTATTTTTCCTGTCCAGAATATGGAGAGTAAAAGAGACACAACTGGCAATCACTAGTTTATACAATAACAATGCAATACCATGATTCACTTCCATTAAGTCTAAATATGTCATTGCCTTTAAATAGAAAATGCAGCTAACAATTCAAAAACTAAAACCAGAAAGATATGATGGGATTTCTATGCGATTTGCTCCTAATTTGAATACATTATGCTGCCTTTCAAATGTTTTTGTAGGTGTTTATGTCCGCTTTTTTTTTTTCCTTTTCCACTCATGCTCATTATTTTCTTTTTGCTTCCCAAATAGCAATGTCTATTTACAGAAAGGCATTTCTAGAATTTTACATTAAAAGAAGTTAATCAGTACATTACCACAGTTATCATGCTGATAAAAAATGTAGATGCTGTTATAGCTGAAGAAAATCAAATGGCAGAGAAGACAACAATGAAATATGTAAGTACAAATGTGCAAATAAAGCCTTTATAATGAAAGGAAATAATCTTCTAAAGATGACAGCTAGGGGAACTCAATAAAGTCAAGACACTTTGAAAAGGAGAATTTAATAGAAGATTTTCTGTACTTACTGTCTTTGGTTCCCTAATTCAACATGATGTGCTCTAGGTTACTTGAAAGTTAAGAAGTGACCTTTCTTGCCAGTTAGCACTGTTCACTATCCCAGAAGTCCCAAAAGTTTTGCTTGAAAAGCCAACCAAATCTGTTGGTGTGTAAATTGCCTAAATCTATGCTCTGCATGACAGTTAGTCTCCAGAAACCTGACTTCAGGACAGAACTTCACCAATATGATTACTTTTCACTGTTCTTGTGTAAACCAAAATAAACAACAGGTGGAGAATGACCCCAGAACTCATTACATATATTTTAAACAGCCTTTACTGTTACTGTTTCCACCACTAGAAAATGAAAATAGGTGGGGCAAATATTTTTGTGCCAATAAAAATGTTTCATTTAACAACAAAATGAGTGTCAAGAAGGCAAACTAAATTGCACAGGCACATTTTGAAATCACTGAATTTAGAGCCACTCCAAAACTTGTGAAAATAAACAAGCATTTCAAAATGGGAGCATTTTCATTACAAAAGTAACAAGCAGATTCCCATCACCTAAAAGTAAGTAATTTGTTAATCTTATTTTTTTAAACTGTCATTCTCAAAAATTAAAGCAAAATCAAGAATGAGATAAAATGTTTTTCGTATTATAGATGTTCTTGAAACCTCTTGTTTTTTGTGGCTTAACAACCACATCTTCCTGTGTTTAAAGTGCTTTCAGTTCTTATAGCAAAAGACCATTACACTAGAGGACAGCCTAAGGCAAACCACAGTATATAGAGCAAGTGCTTCTGTCCTTCCTCTATCAAGAAAGAAAAATATTTTCCTATGATGGCTTAGTTACAACAGACATTTAAATATCTCTAATAGCAACTGAAACTACTGCTTCAGTCCTCAAATTATACATTTTCTAAGATTTAAACAGGAGAGGGACCCTGTTTCCTAAATACCACACCTTATTCTGCACTTTAAAGTATTTAACTGATCTGAAGATACTTAGGCCATTGAAGGAATAAATAAGATATCCTTTATTTTGAAGGGATCATCTTCCCCTGCAACTTCCCTACAGGTGATCTGAAGCCCATAAAAATCATGTGACATTCGTGCAAGAGAACCATGCAGAACAGCTCAAACAGAACAGCCCCTTCCCAAATTGTACCCAGTCAGCTTGTGAATCTGTGCCAGTGTTCAGTGATCCTCCCAGTAAAATGTGCTTTCTGATGTTCAGGAAACCCCATTTCATTTTATTGCCATTGCCTCTGGTCCTGTCACTGAGCACCAAGAAGACCCTGGCTCCATCCTCTTTGCATCCTCCCTTCATGAACTTATATTTTACTTATAATTTACTTTGGGGAAAAGTCAACATATTCCAAAGAAATACTAAAAAGTTCACTGACTGTCCAACATTTCTCTCTTTCTCTCACTCACTTTACACTTCAGTAAGACAACCCAATACTAACTTGCATCATTCACTTTCTGGATCTCAAAGTGTTGATAAGCTGGAAACTCTGAAGGGGTTTGGCAAAGAAAAAGCATCTACATAACTGTAATGAACAGCAGAAAGAAAACTTGCAAAACTAGCTTTGCACAAGATTGCTCTTACAGGATACTCTACTCAACAAATACAATTTAGGCATACAGATAAGTAGCTTATGAATTATACTGGTGGGATTTTATGTATTTTACAGGAAATTAGGAAACTAATGCAATCTAAAAGCTCCAGCAGCATAATCTTAAGCCTTTTTTACTGGTAATACATTAATGAAGTACGACGGTTGGTGTAAGAAGGGGCTGACCTCCACGATCAATATGATCTGCCAGAATCCGTTTATTGAGAGCATGAGACAAGCTTATATACAGTGATGGCTAATTATCAATACTACTAACATACTGATTGGTTACAGGTTACATTCTTGCATTAATATCAGACCCTCCTCTTACAGTTCTTCTGCCAACACACAGCTGTACACAAGTCCTTGTTATCTGTTCCTTGTTCTTTACTCCCTCGATAATTTCCCAGACCATGGAAGACACAGGCGAGCTCCAAGGCCGTCAGGTGGCTTGATAAGATTTGCTTCAGGCTTTGAGCTGAAAACTTAGTAGCAGTTGTTAACCCTTTATAGCCTGTGCCCATACTGCAACAATACATACCAATCTTCAAGTCAGGTTTGACTGCATTAGCCACTAAGGAAAAACGATGTAGTAGTTTTCTGATATTTCATGAAAATTCTTACATTAAACCCAAAGAAAAATAAATAATAATCCATTTTTAGAAGGAGTATCAGAAAATTACTCTCTTCCAGTTGTTCAGGAACACTAGGGATTTAAAATATTTCAAAATGGCTGGCTTCAATTCAACACAACATGGCTAAAGGGCCTCATCTATCAATTGTCTCATTACGCTTGATGAAGTAAAATAATTTATAACATTCCACCTCTAGCTTCTATACTGTCAGATAAATATGTCAAACATATAGAGGGAATATTAAATCAAGATATATTGCAACCTTATGAACTAAAATTCTTTTTTTTTCTATACATTAAGAATCAGCTCAACTCAGTTGCATGATGCTCTATAAGTGAGCATCTATAATCTGCAATTTCAGTAAAATTGTTACACATTTTGATAATATAATTTAGTGACTTCCTATTATGCAGGACAGATAACAGAAATATATTCTGTAGCAATAACCTTTCCTCCTCTTTCCTCCCAGTCCCTCAAAGTTCCTGCTTTAAAAGTACATAGGGGAGTACTGTTTCTCATTTTCATAGAATTTAGGATATTAAATGTAGCTTGTAATCAGATACATCTATGAAGATGATTACTGTGTCCTCAGTCAAAAGCTGAAGAAGAGATTTAACTGAACATAAACTTGGATAAAACTAAAAATCCAGACTTTACGCCGCATTCAAAATCCACCTCCTCAATTATCCGTATGTGAAGATGTTACCAGTTCATCAGATATTTTGTCTAAACACCATAACAGACTAATAGATATTTAAATCAAATAACTTCAGGTATATTTTCAGGCTCAACTTCACTGTGAAAGCAAACACAGGTTGGGCAAACGTGACAACCACCAATCAGACAGTAAATGACAATCCATGTGCAGTGGTTGAGCATTACTTCTCAGAAGAAAGGCATCCTGCTCAACAACCCTCACCTTGATTGAAGAGGCATCAGACTAAAATTGTAAAAAGCAGCCCTAGATGATGGATACAATTTTCACAAGAGTAACTACAATGAAAATTTCAAAATGTGAATGGACAGATTAGAACTGGCAATTTTCCCCTTATTTTGCCTTGGAACAATAACCATATGCTCAATTGAACATACGTAAATTTATAAAAAACTATTTTGCTCTGGAAAAGAAACAAAATTAGGCATAAAGTAGTATAATTCAATCAGACTGCAGAATTATTTATGATCGTTAACTGCTTTGTAGAAAATAACTTTGAATATTGACAGATTATAGTTTTTCTAGCTCTAAAATTATTAGTGGTCGCACTCAGGAACTCAGCCCTTAACTCTGCCCCGAGAGTTGTTTCTCTTTAGAGCCAGAATTGATCTCAGATATCCATCATGTTGCATATGATAAAACAGACTGCCAGTAAAGCACAGTCTCGGGATACAGATGAAGTGATTCTGTGGTAGTCTAACATAAAACAACTAGTTTCAGCCTCAAAAGCATTTGTGTGAGATGCAATATCACCAGAATTTACATGAAAAGAGAACATTACCTTTGGCAAAGGGTCACCCACAGCATAATTACACTTGGCTGCATGCACAGCCAAACAATATAAGGTGTTCAGCACTACTCAGCTCACTGTTAGTGACCTGACATCTTCCTGTGAAATAAACATTTGGAATATGAAGTTGCACAATCAAACATACAAAAATTACAAAACCCCTGAAGTAAAGGTGTTCATTCCTGGCTGGTTTATTTTCTTTTCTTTTTCAAACAGGAACCCTGCCTTATCCAATGCAAGTGCTTTGACAGCAAGATTAACAGGGAGAAATTATTTATAATTCTTTTTCCTCTTCTCATAGTACAGTGCTAAAATTAGCCTAAACTATTAAAATCCTGCAACACAGCTGCCTTTCCCTACTCCATTTTTCTCTGTATTATCCTTATTATACTGCTGCCTGAAAGTGTTATATATCAGTAATTTATTCTCTCAACAGATTATACTTACAGTTTTATGAAACAAGATCCATACCACAAAGCAGAATTGTCTCTCCCTAATCTAGAATGTTTCCAGACCAATTTTTTTCAGAATATCTGTCACTGTGCAGTACATCACAAGCACAACTCACAGATGCTTTTAGCTTCAGAGGCAGCTGTGAAAGCTTTGCATTCTTTATTTTGTAGATGTCCATCTTGAAACTTTACTGTTTAGTGCAAGGATGACAATCAGTATTTGTTAATAGCAATGCCACACGTCTTGCTTATCAAGTAAAAAGTAAAATCCAATTCTTGAAAGTGGAATTTAACAATTCTTTAATCCTTTACTCAGTTCAATATACACCACCAGACATGTGCAACAAGTAAAATGTGTTCTACAAACTGTAATCATTAAATTTTTAGGCACTCCTAAAATAAAAGGCATCCTGAACAGTAAAGTTTTTAAGGGGGGGAAAAAAAAGATAATGTGCTAAAAGAGCTACAAAACTGTCAGTTGAATATGTGGGTGACATGAAGAGATTCTGCTCATATACCTTTTGGTACTTCAGCTTCTACTGGAATTTTAACAAAGTCTAAGGATCACAAGCCCAGTGCGAAGAGAATTCTGGGGAACATCAGCTGCTCATCTCTAACACCAACCATATAACTTGAGAAACACAATTTTAGTATTTTCAAGGAACAAAAGGAAACATGCTGAGCTTCATGAATTTCCAAAAAGTAATCATAACAAGTGAGCAGGATATCTTAAAAAGACAAAGACCCAGCAATCCCACGTGCCATATGCTTTTCTCAAATAAGAAACTCAGTATTTAACTAGGATCTATAACTGTAACATCTAAGCATGCCCTTTGACCTCTTTACCCACATAAAAAAACAAAACTGGAGCATTATGTATAAAGGTAACAGACTTAACTTCTTCACTATTTGCTGCATTTCAGGGTGGGTTTGATAACGGCAAAATACTAACAGGGACAGAGAGTAAAATGGTAATTAAACCAAAAGCTTGTATTTCAAACCATTATAGTAAATCTGCATATTGAGTGTACAACTCCTTAAAGCCAGCAGGATAGACAGGATTAAACAAAGAGTAAATCCTATCGTATTTATTATCACATGTCTGATTCAGACTCCTTTTTATGTGCACTTCACTATTTTCCTCAACAGAAGCAAAATAATGCCTCCTAGTGCTATTAACTGCTCATAAAAGAATTGATTTTCAAATAAAAACAATACTATGAAAGTCCTAAAATATATCCTATTTTATTTTTTATATAAATTCTTCTTCCATCAAGAAGAATCAATGAAAGCAAGCTTATAGAATTTGAAAGCAATAAACTATAATGAGTCCAAGCCTTTTTTCCTTTTTTTCCCCATACCAGTGACACTGTAGTCAAAGATTTCTTTATTCTCCACTAAGGAACAACTTAACTAAGTAATTTAAAAAATTAATTAGTGGCTTTTAAACGTGGCTGAGTTTAGAAGATGCTTATATAGAACTTCCCTGAGCTTCTTCAAGAATAAAAATAGTTTAAAGTTTTAATTAACCCATGACAAATATTTCTTTAACAACATTTTTAATGTAACTCAACATTAGCTGCATCATTCTTGACAGCGGGTAATTCCTTAACAGAGAACGTCTCAAATGGCTTATGTATAACATTCTTTCTAAAACTCATTTCCTTTCTATGTAAGAAGTTAATACAGTGGGGGAAAAAAAAGGGGCAGGAATGTTTCATGCCATGTGGGATATAACAGTTCTAGAGTTTTGTTTTAAATTAGTCCAAAAATGTTTTTGTAGAAATAGTATTAGCATGGCTCTAGCTTAACATTTGGAAAAAAGAAAAATACTTACTCATAATTTTGCTTCTCTGCAGATCTCATTCCAACTTCACTTTCCTGTTTTACCTATTCAGTACTGGCCCAGTCAAAATACAACAGCTCTTAGTGACTTTCAGCTTACCGGAGAGATGTTAAGAAGCAAATAATCACCTAGATAAGAAACCAGAGACTGATGGGTCTATACTGAATAGCTCCACAACCAGAAATTAAAGTTCTTAATAACTACACATTAGAATTGGCAGAAATGCACACCATAACCCTTCTCAAGAGAAAGGCACACACTGAGGTTTCACAAAAGAAGATGCAACTCCTAAGGGTGAGCCCCTCCTCCATACTATCACCTAAATGCAAGTTTTGAAGAGCTGGGACCAGTCACATGCAGAGGAACTAAGGTCCTATATACAGAAATCCTGGGTATTAGGACCTTTACAAGATATTGAGACCTAACAAAGGCATTTGCTCTGAAGTCTAGAATATAATCCATGTAAAGGTTGTAGACTCTTGGCTAAGTGGTTGGAGAGCTACAGTAGCTCACAAGTGCTGGTAATTTCTTCTTTCGCTTGCCATTCTATAATAACTCATTACAACATTACCCTTTTGCCAAATCAGCTAATTTTTAGAACTGCTAAATTTTTTCTTTCAAAAATATCCTGAAGCCTGTGAAACACAATGTACAACAATATTCCACAACTACTTTTTTCCATTTTTAGGAAAATAGATTTTCCTAACCACTATGTTATTTTGCAATACTTCTAGTAAAAATTATTGTCTGAGTCAATACTGTGCCTATAGGATATATACAGAAATCCAAAGTTACCAGAGGGTTTCCCCAAATTTTAAGGTTTGCTTATATTTATTAATAAATTATACACTTCTAAACTTCAGCAACAGCCTGACCTAAACATGCCTTTTTCAGATAATTCTGTATTTCAAGACACGACTAATGATGATGAAGACAAGCCCTGTAATCTCTAATACACAAACTCATGTTAGCATTCTCCTCACAATGATGATACCTTTTGTGCTGAAAGGTGCTCATGATAACAAAGCTATGAACAAGATACATAATATATTAGTAAAAATCTGATAATCAAACTAATATTGTGTATGATTCTATTCTATGATTCTATATTATATAAAGTTAAAAAATAAAACTCAGACATATTTACCACCTCCATTTGCCACTGCCTACATATAAAACAAACAAGACTGAACATGCCGCAGGCAACTTGGGAATAATATAAAGCTTCCCTTAAAAATATTTGCCATATGAGCACAGTGCTGTTGCAGAAGGGCAATGGTGTACTAAGCTGCAAAGGCAGACATAAGGCAACCATAGTAAAATCTTAGTAACATGCTTACTATAACATCTAAACTTTTCATAATATTCTTTCATTAATTCAAAATAACTTCTGTTAGTGTATTTTCAAAGATACATTATTGCTCAAGGGTGCTGCGTATCATATTGTTCTTCAGTAGACCAGCTTACTGCAAATACTTAAATGAAAAAAAAAAACACATAATTTTAGCTATTTTCCATTCAGACAACAATCAGTTTAGCAATACCCCTATTATGACCATTCAAGTCACACTTGCTTTTGCTTATATTTAGTTTTCATACTATTGTAACTAATAGGCCTTTGTCTCAGTTTTTCAGCCATCTCTCAAGGACCTTCAATGACCTATCATAATAAGAACACACACAAAAATACACCTATTTAACTCTAAACACCATTGCAGGCATTTGCCAATCAAAACTATTAAGGTGGCTGACAAGATAAACACTCAGCTCTCTATTCACTGTCAAAATCTAAATGAGATGTGTTAGTCACTTAAAGCACTGTCCTAAAATGGGGCGGTTTTATTGCTTAGGACAACATCTAACGCTCTATCCAACAGTGGTGCAAAACCAAATGCTTCTCTGTATTTAGGATAGAGACTGAAATTCTTTCTTAAGAGTAGGATTCAGATACAATGTGTACAATGCCTATGTTTATTACAAGTAAAAATAACTTTTCTGCAAACAAAGTTTTTACATAAATGACTGTTCTAAGTACATTTTGGTAATTGGGCTCCACAGATACAACTGTTAAAAAAAACAGTTAAGTACTCATTTTGTAACAAACAGTATGCCCTTACAAGCACTGGAAGCAGTATATAACTGTCACTATTTAAAACTTGACGTTCAAGTGAAATTTTAAACCTGATGTTCCTAATAAAAAACACACATCTCTGAGGAAAGTCATAATTTTGGAAGAGACACACCCTTTGTCACTTTCAATGGTTAGAAATAGATGAGCCTGATTTTTTCTAAATCAGATTGAGACACAAGTATTTTTCTAAGGAAACTCAAGTGAAAAATCTATCCATCTCATGGAGACAGCACAAAATGCAGCAAGACCAATCCTTTTCTCAGTCTGTCCCCAGAGTTTAGAAAGATCAAACATACACAGAACACTACATTCCATCACCCTAGACAGTCTGTAGTTATTTAAGAGAGATTAAATCAAAGCAAACACCCTTTTCCAAATGTGAAATGCATGCCAATTCCCAGAACATTAACTGTTTCCACAATCTGATGATGAATATTATCTGATTATGATAATTATTCACTGGCTGTACATCATTTTTACTTGTTCTAAGGACAAAGCTACTGACCTGGGCAAGAGACCCTCGACAGAAGTTGCTGAAACTGTTTTCTTTTTAAGGGATTTCACTAGTTGACAGATTCAGAGTTGTTTTTACACTGAAGAGGGAAGACCAGGAGGCAATGAAGGAGGCTGAAGGGAAATTATCAGTCTTACCTTACCAGACACTACATAGAATCACCGAATAGTTTGGGTTGGAAGGGACCTTAAAGATCATCGAGTTCCAACCCCCCTGCCATAGGCAGGGACACCTCCCACTAGACCAGGCTGCCCAGTGCCCTGTCCAGCCTAGTCTTGAACACCTCCAGAGATGGGGCATCCACAACCTCCCTGGGCAACCTGTTCCAGTGTTTCACCACCCTCACTGTAAAGAATTTCTTTCTTATGTCTAGTCTAAATCTATCCCCCTCCAATTTATATCCATTGTTTCTAGTCCTCTCATCCAATATTATGTTAAAAATTCCTTCCCCTGCCTTTCTGTAGGACCCCCTCAGGTATTGATAAGTTACTATGAGGTCTCCTCTGAGCCTTCTCTTCTCCGGGCTGAACAACCCCAACTCCTTCAGCCTGTCTTCATAGGGCAGTTGCTCC
>VZTY01019022.1:375274-535769 GCA_013400935.1 Turnix velox
ATGAGGTTGGCTTGGGCCCACCTCTCAAGCCTGTCAAGGTCCCTATGGATGGCATCCCTTCCTTCAGGTGTATCAACTGCACCACACAGCTTGGTGTCATCTGCAAACTTGCTGAGGGTGCACTCGATCCCACTGTCCATATCTCCTACGAAGATGTTAAATAGCACTGGTCCCAGTACTGATCCTTGAGGAACACCACTCCTCACTGGTTTCCACTTGGACAATGAGCCATTGACTGCAACTCTTTGAGTTCGACCATTCAACCAGCTCCTTATCCAGCGAGTGGTCCATCCATCAAACCCATTCTTTTCCAGTTCGGAGACCAGGATGTCATGCGGGACAGTGTCAAATGCCTTGCACAAGTCCAGGTAGATGATGTTAGTTGCCCTTCCTTTGTCCACTGATGATGTTACTCCATCATAGAAGGCCACCAAATACCCACTGCATGAGTGTATTACCTCACACGTCCTGAAACATTCTCAAGTGAAAGAGGTTTTCCATGTGTGGAGAGTCAAAAAAACCTTATTTGCACCAGGCAAATATTTCTTCTACTTGCTTTGCTCTTTGAGAAATCTTTTGTACAAGTTTTCCTCAGCTCTATTAAAGTACCTAGTGGTGACTCCTGTGAAGCTCCCAGCTTCAGCTGATACACAATTAAGATTTACACAGCAAAACTAGCAACAAGCACCAAATCCTGACAACAGCCTGAAAGGTGGAACCCAGTTTGCGGGTTCACTTTGAAATTTGACTTCATTAGCATGTGGTCACTGCTGTCTCCTGGCTTTATCTTACCAGAAGAGTTAAAAGCTGTTTCTCAACGAGCAGAAAACGTGTAACTGCTGTTCAGCGATCAGAATGGTTGAGAAATTCCCACTGTATCACATGAATTCTGAGTAAGAGTTAGTCTCGTTCATGAGAAAAATCATTCAGTGAAATTGAAAAGTGTTTGTTCCATTTCTTTAAAAAAATAGCACAACCTGCAACAATTGGAATAAAAGGAAGCTTTAGCAGTCATTGATAAATTCCTTAGTATTTACTATTGCTGTAGTATTACCAGCTTTTTCTAAACCAACACTCTTGAATTTAAAGATCACTAAAATCACAGTAACATATATGATCATGACAGTCAATGGAATTGATCAGGTGAACAGACACATGATTACTGTAAAATCATGCACTGAAACCCAAAAGGTTCTAGTCTTTTTGTGTGGTCATTTTCAATACTTTTCTAGAAGCTGTAACTATCAAGTGTTTAGCAGTAACTCCTAGAGTTTCAGTAGGCACCTGACAGATTGAAGTCAGATACATTTCCACTTTTGTTTCAAAATACATACAATGCTGAATATCCTCTAAACAAAACTTAACACTCACTGTACTGACTGAAAAAGTACAAGATGTCCAATGAGAACTTCAGTAATTTCCAAAACACTTGCATGGAAGTCTGTGAGAAAAGTAAGCACTTCGCTTTGTTCACATGTTGTAACTTAAGGGCTTGATGAGTGGAATTTACAGAACCTTTCTGAAAAGTTACCTTTCAGATAAGTGATACTTATTACAAAGAGGTTACTAGTATCCGGTCATATTTGAGCATGTCTATAAACATTTTTTGAAAACAAATTGTAAAAACATTTATTTCTGCATATGCTTTTCTACATAAGTTAAATCACATTAAGAGAACATATTTTTTTAAATATAGCATGGGCTAATTTTAAACATGATTGGAAAAGTTTGGCCTGCACTGATTGAAATCTGTATTTAAATGAAAGGAAAATTTAACCACAGAAACTATGCTCATTTTAGAAAAACAAGCATATCACTGCCAAAGTGCTGTCCTAAGTTTAGATTGCTCTCTGACTAAAACATTATAATTACGAGAAACTAAAATGGATTTCTAAATGTTTCAAGATGAAACAGCCATTGGGTAATTTGCAAGACCTGCAATTATCTTCCAGATTCAAACATACAATGTTAATACTTGATCTCAACAAACACAGGGCTGCAGATTGTTCCTCATGTGGAGACTCATGAAATCAATATTAAAAATCAATACCAAGACTAGGTAAGAGTAACCATAATGAAACCTAAGAGCAAAATTACCAGGTGATGTGGAATTTATTACTTAGATGTAAAAAATTGAGAAAAAAAATTTTGGAATCTTTTATCTACTGCTTTTGTCACTCCAGGTTTTTGAGAGCTGATACAGCTGAATCAGAGGATTCTCAGCAATTTTATCACTGTTAAAACTGCACAAGTGGCCAAATCAGGAATTTCACACAGGCTTTCTCATGTAGCAGCACATTAGTGATTTTACCTTCAAACACCAGATAGGGTCTTCCTAATAGATTTGAAGGGTCATACGACATTTTCTGTTAGTTCACAGCTAACGTTTATATTTGGGTGGGATCGTTATCATACTGACCACACAGTAGTTAAAATGGGGGGAAAAAATACACACATGCTAGCCACAAATCTGCATGTTTGTTTCACAGATAACCACAACAAACCCCAGATACTTTGAACAGTAAGTTAGATCTTCATCTGCGACAACCAATTCGATACAAATGCAGAATTTGAAGAAATCCACTCCCATTAAAAAATCAGGACTGCATGTGCCTGTCAGTACCTGCACTACCTTTTAATGTCTTGGGGCAGCCACCACCGCTGCATGGCTTGGCTGTGTTTTACTTCTTGCTCTCCTGTAAAAGCCTGGGGTTCTGATTATCTTTTGACTCTTCTGACTAGAACCAGCTCTGTCATTTCAGTGATTGGGTGAAGGAGTACAAAACAATCCATCATTCATATATTAAAGCACAAAGGAAGTATGAGTGTATCTGGGGACACAGTAGTTTATAGGAAGACTTCCATGATTCAAACAGTAATTTTATAAAAGAGTAGAACATTTTCAAGAAAAAGTATTTCTCTTTCTACAAGCAACGTGTGGTGAGTCACATAACTACTCCATGCAGAGTCATCAGGCAGTCCATTCATTGCGCTTCTGAAGCCACCATCAAAAAAGAAGAGCAAATAAATACAGATTTAATTCAACCACAAGATTTGCTGGATGCCTTGAAAAGCACAAAACTACCATAAACTCAAGGAGAAAGCACTTGATACTAAACAGCACCTTCCAGAAACACCGTAATGAAAGGAATACCTGCCCCCTTGATATTAAAAAGAACATAAATAATACATATTTTATCAAAGGATGCCCAAAAAACCCTCCCCTGAGAAGTCACAAGACTTTTAATACCACAGACACAATGTCTTGGGAAAGTCGTGTTTAAAAGTATCAAGTATTTTAGTTTTAAGGAACCCCAGGGTCAAAGTGGGGCAGAGTCAAGAGAAACACCAAAAAATAAGCCTGATGTCAGATTAAAGGCAAATTAATTTCTCAAACTTACAAAAGGATAGAGGGTGAACCTGACAAAGCAATTAATTTTGTATTAATAAGACTCTCAGTTTCAATCACCTAAGCAAGCTCACAAGCAAACTTGTGAACAAGCTGTGAGAAAGAAACTTTTTGTTTGCATTTCAAGAAGTCTGATAACATCACTCTAATATCTCATGGTGCCCTGCAGCAGCAACATTGGACTTTCTGTAACACAGAATGGTCTTTCTACAGCAATTTGCTTTTTGTCCATGTCAACAAAAATTCACATAAAACCAAACTCTGAACCTCTGCACACATTCAGTGGGGGCTTGTTTCAAAAAGTCAGTTCTGTAAAGGTGCCATTTTCTTCTCTCAGCTCAAAGTCTAACTAAACAACACACATACAACACAGACAAGCCAGCTCTCCTCAGACAATAGCTAATGAAATATTAAAGCAGATTACAAAACTCAATAGCAGATACTCAATATGAAGAGTCTTGTCCATCTGTTCCTAACCTGAAGACACAAGGAAGGGACAATCTTGAATAAGATTGTAAGTGAAGAATAGAATAAAATTAGGAGAAAAAGAAAGTGGAAACCTGATGACGAGGTAGGTGGAAAGAATAAGCTGACACAGACTCAGCATATCCCAACAAACTGGAAGAAGCAGCCAATAAAAGGAAAAGGTGAGTTTTGGCAAAGCAGAGGTGGGAGGAATACAGCGGCAGCAGTACACTGAGAGACAGGACAAGTCACATGAAAGAAAGGACAGAAATGAGACTGTCTAAATAAAAATTAAAACACTGAAACTCCACGGGGAGAAATCTTGGACTGGATTAGAAAGAAAGCCAGCAGGGTAAAACAGATGTGAAGAAGATGTCTCATTACATTTCCACTTTTCAGACTGCTTTTGTGAGTAAGTAAGGAATTGCATGAAAACAAATCTCATTAAAGCTGAGGAGTTGGATCATATGAGAATCAAAGTTTCTCTGTGCAACATCAGTTTGGCTTTCATCATAGGATAGTTTTATTTTTCCTTCAAGATTCTTCTCTTGCTGAGTACACATGATGGACCATCTCCTGAGGTTTAAATATGGCTTTGTAAGTGGCTTCCCTTTTTTAGCACAGAAGGTTTTTGGCAAAAAATGAATGAAGAAAAGATTTTGGAAAGATGAGAAAGTTCCTTCACAAACTTAGACTTCCTTCACTTTTACCATTCCCTACACTGGACTTTTCCTCTTTTGATCCAAACTCTTCAGAAGTTTTAAGCGTAGTCCTTATATCCTAAACGACCAATTTGAGATTTGGTTTCTTGAGGTGATTTCACATTATATTGAACCCACAGATGGTTTACATTAGTGCAGGAGGAGAAATAGCTTTCATTCCTACCAGATTAAACACTCGTTAGAATAGGTTCCATATGACAGAAAACCATTCCTATAAAACTGTTAGATCAACTGTCCCTGCAACTATCCAACCACTAAATCCACTACAAAGAGAGTAGCAGTTACTCATGACCAGTGATGGCAAAGGACTGAGACCACACTTTTCTGCTGCATCCCACACATCAACCCAACTGTCTTCACACTCTTAAACTGTACCTCAATTTGTTGAGGATAGCACAGCTGCCAGTGAAGGTTTACACTGAAAACATTAGATGATACTATAAAAGTCAGATTGCAGAGTCAACCAACCAACTAATTTCAGATTTCTATGTTGAATTTAAGACATACTTTCCTTTTTTTCTTAACTGTAGTTTCACCATTTGGAAATTAAGTAAGCGGAAAAACAAAACGACCATCTGTTAATCAATTTGTTAGAGCAGAATAAGTTTATGCTTACTAAAGATTAAAGTATTGTTGTGGCAACCATTACTGGACACTCCAGCGGTCCAAAAGCAGAGAGTGGGTGGTGTCTTCAAGAGACAGCTAGCATGAAATAAACAAGATACGGCAATACTTGTCAGTTAACAATGCACTACCCGTGCACTAGCATAAATCCAGATTAAAAAAAGGCCAAGGGCTACCAAGTACTGTAACACGATGAATACACAATAGCACAACCGTGAAGCTGCCTGTGTAGTTTAATTCCAGTATTTATTTATGGTATGCAGCATTCTATGGCCACAGAGGAGTTCGGAAGAGCTGGGTTGTGAAACCTTGTCCCAACACTCGCCCTGCAATCTTACACAAGAGACCATTCAGGTCAAAGTTTAGCTTTGCCAGAGGGCAAAACTAACCCAGACAGTGGCTCATGGGCCAAGTCAACGGGAGAGGTGCCGGCAGGCACAGGCACGGCAAACGGAGGAAAACCCACCCAGCTAGAGCTGGCAGAAGCTGACTGCACTCTGTGTGTACGCGACTCTTAGCAAGAGACCGCACTTTTTCCAAAAGCAAAGGATGCTAAGAATGAGGCTATAGCAACAAGCCCCGTTTATTCCTCCAGATGTACTAAAACAGCAGCACGGAGAAACCAAGGTTTCGAGTAACCTACACGTTCCACACACACTGAACTTATACCCAGGCAAAGCCCAAGCGCTCTCCTCCAGCCGCTCCTCCTCTGGCATGGCCGCGGCTCCCCGGCCCGCCTGCAGCGCGCCCACCGCACCTGGGGAGAGACCGCAGGCGGGACAGAGCAGGGCAGGCCACGCCTTGCCTTAAAAATACACCGGCGGCGTCGACCCGGGGCCACCCGAGCAGGGACCACCCGAGCCCACCCGCCCTCACCTGAGACGGGGCAGCGCCGCGGCGGGAGGAGGCTCCGCTCCCTGCTCAGGGAGCCGCCGCCCCGGGGAGGGCGGCCGCGCCAGCGCCCAGTGTCGCCGGGGCAGCCACCACCGCCGTCGCCATGTTCCCACTTGCCACCAGCGACCTCTAACCCCGTCACAATCACTTCCGGTCACGGTTGTCAAGCCGTCGCCATGGCAGCGCTGTCGGCCCCGGCCGCCCTTAAAGGCGCAGCAGCCATTGCACAGCCTCTGTGCTCGCACTCCTACACCCACACTTTACACACGCACACAGAGGCCTGGGCAGCGACCAGGTGGCTGAGACAGCTGCGGGCGGCTGGCCCTGTACCACTCAGGAGCACCCTGGAACTCAACCCCACTGCCCTTGGCCTACTCCACCCCAGGCTCAGGGATTTTGGGCCCTGTCTCACCTCAAAGTGGTTTTGAGACAGGCTTTTTCAGGTATGCAAAGACCCTCCACAGCTCCCATGGGATAGCAGGTGGAAGAGGATGGCTTCAGGCTCTGGGGAAGACAAAGAACTCATCTTAATTTCATTACTACCTAAAAAAGGGCCAGTGATTCATTTGCCCAACAGCACTGCATGGAGGGGAAAACCCGACTGCCGCTGGGTGTGGATTTTGTCATAAAGTAGCCTGTCAAGTCTGAGGGAAGTGGAAAATTATTGCAGCGTGGTTTCCACTGCCATGAAGTTTCTCTTGACTTTCTCTGAAAATGGCAATATTTTCAGCTTTTATTATACCATGCTTTACGGATTCTTCCTGTTGATGCTGTTAACCTTTTTATGCTCCTTCCACATGTATGATTACCACATGGTGAACAAATCTGTTGAAACTCCCAGTCCAAGAAGAAAAACTGGCTGACTAGAGGATTAAGGCCAAAGTGACCTGGATCTCTCTCCAAACCAACAACAATTTGACATGCACAGGCAAACATGCCCCCTTGCAAAGCACCTATAAAGGACCTATACCAGCGCAAAACCTGAGCCCCTACACATTCAGGGATATATTGCCCCATAGGCACTCTGCTGGTAGGATACCTCTTTTCTTCCACAGTTAGTTTTGAGAACAACACCAGACTTTCTGAAGTGCCAACCATTGTTCACTGCAAATTCATTACCACAATAAATACCTTTGCAGAGCCAGGAACATTTATCAATTTGTTCAGTACTTGAAAATTTTAAAATTACAGAATGAGCCTTCGGGGAGTCTCATGGAAATTCTGTTATCATCCCTTTCTGAGTGATGTCATCTGTTCATTGATTGTGGAGAAGTAAGGGCTAAGATGGGACTTAATGGTAGTCTTTCAGAGTTATTTGGAAGTAAAGCCAAACTCTTTTCAGAGGTGTGCAGGAAACTGATGAAAGGCATTGGTCCTACAATACAGCAAGATAATTCTCAATTAGATGTTAGGAAGGAATTCCTCAGAATGAGGATTTTGAAGTGCTGGAATGGGCTTCCAAAAGACCTTATGCAATCTCAAAGCTGGTCTTAAGTAAAAGCACTTATAGCATCCCGAATGCTTGAAAATGCTGTAGCTGAAGAGATCACAGCTCTTGCATCAGGAGACAGCTGATCCAGCTTACCCGTCTTGTACTATAAAACTATAGGACAGGCACTTAGACTTTTTCCCCCTCTAGGCAACTCTAAAAGGTGATCCATCCCATCCTAGAAAGGATGTCTATGGCAGCTCAGCACATGTGGAGCTGAAATGGGTGACTTTGGCAATACTCATACCAATCAGATAGATAAAACTAGGCAAAAGAAATCCTTACTGAAAATAAAGACAAGAGAAAAATGAACCACAGAATTTCAAGAACCTAAGTACAAGATGCTTAGAAACAACACAGGCAGAATGGCTCCAAGGGGAATGCGTGTCTTGGGCTGTCATCCTCAAGAGTTTGAGTAGAAATGCATGGAAAAAAATTTATGTTAAATGGATTAATAAAATCTTGAAGAGGATCTTGTAGCTATGTAAGGAACTTTGGCACTCTAGCCTGCATTTATGAGCATCACAACATGGGCTAGAATCTTACTTGAGCCCCCTCTGCCATTTCCAGAGTAACTCTGTATGGATGACTTCACTCTCCCAATCAGTGTAGTAGGAATAATAAGACTTTCTGTTTTCTGAGAGTGTTGTCAGGACTTAGTAATCAAAGGTCATAATTACAAATTATTAAACACTATATAGCTCTCCTGCCTACAATGCCAACACCTGGCTATACCAACTTCCAGTTAAGATATTTAAGACAGGTAACAGCAGTAATTGTATTTGTCTTTGCCTTAAGGACTTCAAAGCGATTTTGTGCTGTTTGTGGGGAAAAAAAGTGGTCTATTACATTGACATGCAGCCAGCTGAAGAAGAACATGATATCTTTTCAACTTTTCCCCATGGCACTCTATTAGAAAACAGAGGAGAATTTAATTTTCAGTTGCAACTACACTGGCAAAGTAGATAAACAACTTGTGCTTTGCAGTCATATACTTAACACTGAATTTGAGTGAGGTGAGCTGAAGTAACCATTTTGTTAGAAAGCAGAAAGTCTGCTCAAGAAAAATACAGGCATTCATAATGCCCCTACAGTTTTTGTGAAAGTGGAAAGTACAATTTTTACAGCCAAAGACAACAGTGAGGGGAAGAAAAGAATGTTCAGTATTCAGCAAAAAGGAAGAGTACGGCTGACTGGAAATGTATTGGCATTTCAGAAGGCTTTGTTAAAATAATATTAGGGTACTGGCTATACCACCCCAAAAATAACGCCATTTGAAGCATATGTCAATCTTTTGACATGTTTGAAAAAAAAAACAGTATCGATTTAATTTAGCCACAGAACAATACCTGTGGGGAGAGCAGTGAGGCCTGAATTCCAACAAACTTGCTCCCTGTATTCCTCAGCCCACCTCCAGCCCCACTGCATTCATTTTGTCTCCTCCCCACACCACAGACATCAGCCCTGCAAAGTGAGAAGCAGTAGGTGCAGGATGGTCAGTGTGTACCAGGTGCCAAGAGAAACAATAATGTTTGCTCAGTGGGGGCACAAATTTATTTTTGCTCCTCTGGTGTGCTGTCTGCTTTAACAGATATTGCAGGAACATGGTAATTTTTTTTCCTCAAACTACTGCACTTCCATCAAATTTGAGTTAAATTTTCTAAAAAGGTTCAAAAGCTATTCAAGGGGGGAGACAGATTGAAAGCCAGCATGGACACATAAGCAATATTCATGTGGAAAAGAGGCTGAAAAAATAGATTTGACCACAGTGGAGGCAGGGGCAGGAAATCAATAAAAACCTTTTTGGAAGGAGGTGAAATTAAAAATGATTCAGACTTTCTAGTTGTGCTAGCACCTGAGAAATGGAAAGTGAAAATAGGCAATGAGACAAGCTACCATCCTTCCACTGACAGGACTTGGAAATGTATGGAACAAAGCAGTGGGACCCTTCCATCCATCTTGTGCTGGCATAGATCACCTGGATGACATGTGGTATCATAGCATTCATGAAAGCCATTAAGAGAAGGAAGATAGACAGGAGGGGAATGCATTTGAAACCAGGGTCACTAACAACAGCAGCATGTCTAAAACATTTTGAGTTTTAAACACCTTTGCTTAGTTCTGCGTTTTATTCATAGACTAAGTTCTCTTGAGGGAACATTGTTAGATCATGTGGCACTCAAAAGGGAAGAAAAGATAAGCACTAGGTAAAATATCTTTAAGCAGCCAGTCATACTTCCTGACAACTGCCAAAAAACAACAGAAAGAAAACTTATGTTCTTGCAAAAGCCTCAGTCACTTGAATGAGGAGACTCTCCCTTGTTGCTAAATGGCCTGGCCTGAGCTTGCATCAGGAGGTTGACAAATTGCAGCCCACAAGCTACTTATGTGTCTGCCCAAAAGCTTGCTGTTTGCATGGTTATTTCTACCTCTTGTGACATCGGAACCTGTTAAGTGCTTTGCTAATGGTCCTATACCATGCAAACAACTGCCGAATTAGCCCCAGCGATGCTGTAAAATGGTAAATTGAAAGATGGAAAGAAGAGGAAGAGGAAAGGGAAAGATAAGAAGGGATCATAAATACAAGAGGTAGGAAGTCATAAGATGATGTTCTCAAAGACCTCCACCCCAGAGGGCATTGTTGGTACCATTTTCAAAGCCTCTATTCTGTTTGCACTCAAAACCCTTTAGGAAGCCCCTGCCCAAATCCTTGTACTGTACATTAACACTCCTCATAGACCTCATTTGCCAAAACTGCAGTACTCCATAACAACCTGAATTTTTCCTCTCTTGTGGGTTTTCTAAAAAAATTTCACTGCCTGTGAGAAGAGCTGAGTTGGTTGGTGTTTAGATCATTCATCTTCTTGCCTTCATTGTCTTCTTTTTCTGGAAGGTTCCAGATAAGGATACTACAAGCCCATGTAAGGATTTTCACATCTAGATCTGCTTGCAAAGGAAAGCAGATGTCCAAACCCACATACCCTTTTAGGTGTGGAAATTTGCTTACTGTTCATAACGTTCCTGAGCTGCACTTGTAAAATTTTTTTTCAGAAGCAGCAGAAGCAGTGAAGTGGCCTCAACTCAAAGGGTGCCAACACAGCAATGAGTTGACATTACTGTCACCAAATCAAAACAGGGGGAGGCAGAGACAGCATGGAAAGCTTGCACTGTTCTAAACTGGTATATTTCTGGTGCAGCAGGCGTATATCTCAGGTGACAAACTAAGCTTGCTCTTCTGCACAGCTCTGTGAACAGCAAACAATGAAGGCCACTGTTTAGTGCCCTATGAATATAGTAACTGGCATGGATGATATAATGAATTTAGCTGATTTGGGAAACACCATGAGTTTAAATGTTTTTGCTATCAATTTCAGAAGGCATCTGCAGGTATAGCCATGAATGGCAATTCAATAAATTACTAGGGGGGGGAGTTAAATCCACAAAGCTAAAGAGAGGATGGATTTAATACAGAAATGTTTATTTGATTTAGTTGCTGTTTGGTTCACAGGAGACTCCCTGCAGGGGCAATAAAAAACCAAGGCTGCCTTTTTTATGGTGCAAAGATTTTACACCGTAGTCCTCTCCAGTCTTTTAAAACATGCCCCTCTCTTATTTCAAATACTAAGAAATTCCATTCATCATGACTCAGAAATTTCAGAGATGGAAATGATCTATTAAGCCCTAGGATCCATCTCCTGAGCAGTGTGGAATTTCTCCCTATAGTGCATTTGTATTTTTAATATTTTGTCCATCAAGCTTTTGTGTAAACAAATATATTCCATTGTTGCATTACAGTTCAATAGCTCTTGGAGACATACCAGAGAAAGGAGGCAAGCAGTAGCCAGGATAAATGGCAAGTGTCAGTGTCAGCATGAGGTGTTTTTGTGTTAAATGTGATCAGTGCTGTGCACAGTGGGCTTTCAGCTGTTGATCTTTGGTGAACTTTAATGTCAGTCATTAGCAATTTGCTGTTGGCTATGGGAGACAGAGTGCACTTGCACAAGAGGAGTTAACAGGATGGCAGAACCTATGGGTACATTGTCACAAGACATGTACTCTATATTTTTTGAATGCAAAAAAATTGTGGAATGAGCTTGGATCTCTTTTATGCTGGACTCAGGTTGGAGCTGCACTATTGAAGTCCAATGGAGCTGTTTGAAGAGCCAAGGCTAATGTACATGAGATCAGTATCTGGCAGCAATACAGCAGTACATTTGCTTGTCTCTGAAATGCAGTCACCTCTGGCACAAAACCTGGCAGCTGTTTCACATAAAACATTAAGAATGTAGACCAATATCCTTCAAGAAAGGAGGAAGAGAAAGAGGAGGAAGATCATGGAGGAGTCTTCCTAGTTTGCACTTTTCAGAGTCCTGTCACCAACCCATTCAGTAAAAGATCTGACATATTGTTGTCAGTTCAGGTACATGCTGTTTTGATAGCCTTTTATCTCACTGAAAATAGACATTTTGGCATGACAGTAAATAAAAGAAACAAAAAACCTGTAACTTGCTTACTTAATGGAAAAATGCTGTGGCAGAGAAAACAGGTCACAGTCAGTAGCAGCACATCAGCATTTGGCTCTGTCACTGTCATCTAGAACTTCAGCCTTTCCATCATAACAGCTGAACACTTCTGACTTCAGGGTACTAATTGACAGCTCTTATGGTCCTACTACACCTGGTTTATGAAAGCTGAGCCCAAGCAAGTTAGGGTGGTAAAAGGTTACAAATGTCCTCCTGACATTTGTTATAGGGAAATATGGAAGTTTTTTTTGTTGATGAGATACTTCAGAGAAGCCAGAAAAGAGGGGCTTTGAGATCATACGAATCACTCTGGAGACTCTGAAAGCTTATACTGGGACTCTAGTGCAGGCATGTGTGAGGAGAGAAGCAGCAGGACATTTCAATCCAAAGCTGCTGATCTCTGGACTGAGATAGAGTGGATGTATGGTTATTCCTCAAGGTCTGCATAGGAACCCGAGTGAGATACTAGGAAACTGGAGCTTAATTATTGCTATTGTGGGAGGAGGCAGCAGCACTGGGACAATAGATGAGGGTCAGAGAGGGGACAGAGGAGCCAGTCTTACATAAGCCATTTCTCCCAATTACACAGCGGAGACTAGTAGTAACACTAATATACTTCTCTAATGCATTCCTATGGAGATTTAAAATGCTTTGAAGAGGTAAATAAATATTATATCCTAAGGTGACAGATGGAAAACCCAGAGCAATGAGGAAATAAATGGCCTCCTTGTAACTCATTGGAGAGGCAGAGATGTGGTGGGGAGCAGAAGAAAGGCCTGTGGAGCCCTCTGAGCACTTGGTCACAACCTCTGCAATGCCTGGGTCTGATGGACAGGAGGAAAGCTGTCAGGTTAAGAAGACATTTTCCCTAAATCAGGAAACAAATTGGAACAGAGCAGCAGATGGGAAAAAAATGTTTGGTGAAAACAGCTGAGAAGCGTTTTGAATTCCCAGGATTTTATTACCTTATCTAGTGCGAGCCAAAGGATCCTATCCAAGTTTCCAGAGATTGTTCCTCACAGGAAAAGCAAAGCCCCAATAAAGGGCATAGCAATTGCACAGTGAAAACAACAGCAATAATAAAAATTAACATCTGCAAATAAAATGTAAGATAACAAGAAACAGTTGCATCGACAGGGGCTTGTCAGGCCAAGGCAGCAAAGTGAGACCAAGTGAGGTACTGGTGGGGAGCAAGGAACGGCAGCACTCCCAGTAGCACTTACCTGTCTATGGTCTTCATGCTCAAGTTGCTGTTTGTCATCAGCATCAATGACTCTCACAAGCTTTCCAACTACATGTTCCTTTCCCAGTGATAACAAACCTTACACCTCTCCTTACTATCTCCCCAGGCTGGACCAGATCCTTCAGGGTTACCATGGGAGGATCAACCCATCCTTGGAAGCAATCACTGGATTCAGAGGGATCTTCATCCTCCAGAGATGTATCCTATACCTTTGAGCATATCTGCCCCATGTAATGAGAAAAGCTGCCATCATCTCAGTTGTTCCTGGGGAATTTCTACATGCCAAGGACAGCTCCCAGGTGATGCTGTGCTGGATTTATAGCTCTTGGTCCACTCCAGCTGCCATCTTTTCACCTGGGCCTTTTGTTTTCCCTGGGCAGACAGATCTCCCTGCCCACCTTTGGGTGGATTCAGCTTATGTACTGGAGCCCCAGGCAGCTCCTGTGCCATGTGTCCTCTCTCCTCCCTGCCTGCTGTGAGCAGGATAGGTGTTCCAGGAGAAGCGTTAGCTATGGAGATGAGATTAGGTGGCTTGGGCTTTTCCTGCAAGACAGAAATAAAGCCTTTATCCAAACCTCAGCTCTAACTCCCACTGAACTGAAAAGAGGGCTCAGCTGTGCAGCCAAAGATAATGTCACACCAATCTGTAGGACTAGTCCTGTGGTTTCTGTGTTAATTTAGTTTTGGGGAATTTACTGAAAAATGTATGCCCTCTCATATGAAATGCAACAACTAATAAATAATGATTTGCCTCTCACCAACTGCAACAGCTGTTTGTGACTGCAGTGTTCCAACAGGTCAGTGAGTACCCAGGTATTGCCTCTATTTCCAAACAGGAAAAGCTGGAGCACAGGATCTTTGGTGAAGATGGCTTCCTTTTCCAGAAGGGGTGGTTTATGGCCTCCTCCCTTGTTATAATTCCCCCACGAGCAATCCTGCTGCCAGAAAGATCTATAAACTCCCCTGAGTTAGGTGTATGGCATAACAGGAACATCTCCAGATCATTTTTAACACTGGAACAGGTTGTCCAGAAAAGTGGCAGAGGCCCCATCGCTGGAGACAATCAGCTCATTCTGAGCAACCTGATCTAGTACAGGGTGTCTCTGTGCACTGTAGGGTTTTGGACTAGATGGCCTTTGAAGGTCTCTTCCAGCTCTGTGATTTTATGGTTCTATGATCTTCCCTGGCTCACTCCTTGGACAGACTTACCTGTGGGTTCGGGGGGGTGAATGGTAGAAAAGGGACAGCCATTGGTGCTAGAAAGGTTGCACCTGTGGCTAGAAGGCAGAATTTGGCCAAGATTACATGAAATCTAGTGTTGTTTGGTCAGTCTCAAGCTCACCCTCTCCTCTGGTTCTCTGTGGACAGGATCTGGCATTCTGAACAAAAGCGAACACAGCAGCTGAGGCTGGCACTGTGGGGGTGGAGCTGGCTTCAGAAAAAGCGTGTGGCTTTCCAAACTTCTTGCAGTCCAAAGCAAAACCAGCAGTTCTGACATGCTGTGAGCAATAAACAATAAGCTTTGTCAGCATGTCTACAGGAAATGATAATTCCCGGAGTGTGAATGATGAAATGTTAACCAAGATGGAGTCTTGGAATAGCATTGTGGTTAGGAAAGCATATGTGCATCAGTGTGGAAGAGCTGACACTAAGGCAAAAAGTCCTAACTAAGGCATTAAGATCTTCCAGGTCTCTCAGCTTACTCCCCAGTGGTGTCTTGTTCTGTTCCCTGAATCAAGTGTGAAGCATTGCTTATGCTGAAAGGGAGCTCTGCAGTGTTGCAACTAGCACCTGTAATCTACCCCTCTCCCTCCCAGGCTCTTCATCACCTGCCATTCAGCCCTCTGAGATACACAGGTCTCAGTGCAGGTTAATTTACTATTGAATGTGCATTAGGAGATTTGCTAACCCTGTTTTCCATGCTTTGTACTAATAGGCAGTTGTGATTGCTCTAGTCTCTTCAGTGTAATTTAAAGCCCAATTAAATCAGTGGGAATGCTTTTATAGGTTACGGTGCCATTGGCAGAGACCTGGTAGCCCCATGCTTACATATTTTGCAAATCTGTTGTGTAGTTTCAAGGCCAAAAGGAGTCAGGGTGTCTTTTTCCTCTTAGCTTGGAGAACATTACAGCTATCCACTGCAAACTGCATGGAATGTTTCCAGTCACTCCAGTGATGAATAGCATTGGCTTGTATGTATCAGCAGGAAATAAGAATAACTAAAATCAGAGAAAATTATGGAATTATTCATAATAATAATATTAATTTCATAATGTCATCACTGTAGTGGTCTATTGCAATAAATAACCTCAGCAGTTATCTTAGCGTATGTGACAGAGGACATATGTGCATATGAAATCTGACTACAGAATAGAATCATAGAATCATAGAATCATAGAATCATAGAATCATAGAATAGTTTGGGTTGGAAGGGACCTTAAAGATCATCGAGTTCCAACCCCCACTAGACCNAAGAATTTCTTTCTTATGTCTAGTCTAAATCTATCCCCCTCCAATTTATATCCATTGTTTCTAGTCCTCCCATCCGATATTATGTTAAAAATTCCTTCCCCTGCCTTTCTGTAGGACCCCCTCAGGTATTGATAAGTTACTATGAGGCCCCTCTGAGCCTTCTCTTCTCCAGGCTGAACAACCCCAACTCCTTCAGCCTGTCCTCATAGGGCAGTTGCTCCAACCCTTTGATCATCTTCGTGGCCCTTCTCTGGACCCTCTCCAATAGTTCAATATCCTTCCTGTGTTGAGGGCTCCAGAACTGGATGCAATACTCCAGGTGTGGTCTCAACAGTGCTGAGTAGAGGGGTAAAATCACCTCTCTTGACCTGCTGGTCACACTCCTCTTGATGCAACCCAGGATTTGGTTGGCCTTCTTGGCTAAGAGTGCACACTGTTGGCTCCCTATGAAACATGGAATCTTGATCTCACTCTCGAGCCCCCCATCCTGGGGTTGTTTTAAGAAAATTGACATTCAGTCCCATTATTCAATGCTGGAGATAAAAAAATATAAATGACTCAATGTTCTGTGATGGCTAGTGTTACCCTTAGGCATTTCTGGCATGCTTCCATTGTAAATTCATTTTATATGTGGCCAGGAAGTACAACATCTTGTTGCATCGTGTTAGAAAATACCATATTTCTTCCCTGTTGCTCATTTCCAATCTACAGAAGCATCTGGTGTAAGCATGTCAGAAAATCTGTCACTAAATGTAAGAGTTTCAGACCATAAGGCAGTTTCATGTCCGAGTCTTATCTTGAAAGAATAAGGTCAAGTCATTTTTTACTTTTCTCCCTGTTTAACTGTGACTTCTTACTGTCTTTCTCTCTTTTGCGCATGCCAATGATTTTCTTTGCTACCAAAAACTGCTTTTGCCATTGTCACAATTTGTTTTGGATAGAGATTAACATTGCTGCTTCCTCAGCAGCACAAGTTGCCACCAAAGCCTGTCTTGCAGCTTAAATTGCCTGAGTTTTGAAGCACCCTTAGCAAAAAAATACAAAATACTACACAAGGAAAAGTAATAAAAGGCCAAACACTCCAGTTTCCATGAGTAATATACACAGGCCTTGAGATAATGTCTTGCTGCACTGTGTCATTTATTACGGGGACACAGATTTGTTGGAGGATCCAAAGGCTCCTCTTTAGTGTCATAAACATGAGCTCTCTCCCACCTCTTGTTCTTTTTCTCTCTCTCCAGAGCAAGCCAACATCTGCTTCACCGTTCCTATCATTCTCACAACGGTAACTCCAAAAAAATGTGTGCTGTGCGTTAGGAGTACAGTGGAGAGCCATTTGCATAGCATAAAAATTACTCATTGTTCCTACTAAGCCAAAGCCCAGGCCACAGAATCTTGTGCACTGTCTACTGGCACAGTGCCTGTCAATTCACTGTGCCACACTTACAGACCTGGAGCTCTGTGGAAATGGAATCAGATCATTTCTGCCACACTTGTCTCTCATGACCTGCCTATTTCTGTCTTGATACCCCCACAAGGGTCTCTGTGTCACCTGATTAAGCTGAGAAGGGAGAACTGGGCAGGACAGGTTATGTTTCCCAGCGGTCAGTCTGGTTCTTCTGACATAAGCCTCACACTCTTAATAGAAGCAGGAAAATTTGAGAAAATATAAGGTATGTAATTAGCTTAACCTTTCTGCCAGGTGGTCAACAGCAGAGAAAATGTCTGGATTTACTATACCCATGGCTCCTCTTGATAAAGGGCTGAATTCTACTCTCCACGTAGAAATGTGAGAAAACTAAACATACCCTCCCCAAGAGCTCTTAAAGAGATGGATTTCCACTCTGCACTTGCATTCCGAGATCTTTAATAGGCAAGAGGGAGCACAGTCATAAAGCCAAGCTAAAGCAGCTACGGCAATATATATTCAGATAATGAGGAAAAGACCCCTCATTTTCAGATCTGTTGGCAGGCATGACCCATGGCTCCAGCACCTCACCCAGGGTCAGGATCAGAGAGCAGTCCTGTCCCAGTGCTGGAGGACCCCAACTTTGCTGACAGTGCTATGGAGAGAAGATCTCCCAGCTGCTTGCAAAAGCACCCAAAGATCTGGTAATGACACATACTGATGACACCACCCATCAGGCCACATGGCAGGTGGAGCTGTGAGACTTCATTGGCAATGAAGTGTAGTCCACCCTCCTGCACTGCACTCTTATCTCCATGTACAACCTAGAGGAAGAGGTGGAAAACATTTAGACATTCTGTTGAAACAATTCAGATACATGAAGGACAGAGCACTTTCCTGTTCAGTTGTGATGTCATTTCCTGTGAGACACTATTATCAAAGTCAGGTGTTCCATACGTCCTGAGCACAGGAGTCCTTGAAATTTCAGGGCCTTGGGTGGCTGGAAAAGAGTGTCTGTTTTATAAAGCTGTTTTATTTTCTCACTGGCACTTGACAGGAGATTGCATCATCCCGGAATGGAAGTGGGAACCTCACCTCTCCTGTCTGTTGGGTTGCTGTAACCTGCTCTGCCTAGTACTATAGTTAGAAACAATTTGTAGGCTGCTGCTTTGCACCAAATAGCTTGTGCCCAAGGCAGTATTTACCATGAAAGGTATTTCTACATATATTCCATAATTTGCGGCTGCTTATAAATTATTTGGAGTTGAAGATGTAAATGTTAATCTTCACTCCGAAAGTTTTAGATGATTTAACTTCTTTCATCAATTGTAGGAAGCTGACAGCTTTTTAATTACAAAATCTATTGCTCTCCCCTTCCATTCTGTCTTAATGGGTCTTTCTAGAGTTTACTCCAAAGGACAGTGTACTATGTAAGAGCTCTAAGCTGGATTCTTTGCCACATTTAAGCTGAGTTCAAAACTAAGCATTAGTCTTAGAGATGAAGCTGTGGATTTAGAAATTATTGGAAAGCTGTATGTGGAAAATGCTAAGTCAGAAAGATTTGGATATTTTCCAGGTTTTGCATGTTACATCCTTTTGCCAGTAATACTTTTGCCCATAATCAGGAATCCTTCTGAGACCCTTTAAACTTAGCTACTCTGTTAGAAAAGGGAGGCACTTCCTCCCTTCCTGTAAACCTCAATTTAAACGATATGTGGTGTTGACTCCAGAGCAAGAAGCAGTGGGACAGAAGCTGGGACTGATGGAGGAGGCTGCATGGAAAAGACAGAGATAGTTCAAACAGTCCATGGGAACATATCCAGGAGGATTCGCTCATCTCTGCCTCCATCATGTGCAGCTGATGTCCAAGGGAAGCCATGCTGGCTGGTCAGTGTCACAGAGGAGCTGGTAAGTGTTACTAGGAGTCTGGATGACGCATACAGCCATTCTGATTGTCCAAACACATCGCATGACGTGAATGGGGGTAAGAAAGTCTCTCTAGACAGTTTTAGTGACAAACAGGACTCTTCTTTCCCAATCACATTGAAGCATTTCTTTTTTGTTCTGTACTTTTCTCTCTTTTTTCCCCCCCGTTTTTTTTCCAGAAGGTGCCCATCCAAATGACACTACCAGCCACCTGTGCCCTGTAGCTGTTTCCTGTTTCAAGTCCATCAGCTGGCAGCAGGTTTTGAGGGTGTGTTGCCTGTGGTGACCTCAGCTGTAGGGTTTGCACAATGTCCTGGGAACTCCAGGAACATGGGAATAGTGTACACAGGAGATATTCTGGGGGTCATTACACACCACAGGAAGAGCCTGAGTTGCAGCAGACCCATAAATTTCTTTCATTCATCTCCACTGAAGTCAACAGTTAAAAGCAATTTTAAGCTCTTGGATCACAAGAATATATAAATACCTGTATTCTGGCAAGCTGTAACAATTCAATGATAAGTATTACTCCCTGGTGAACGAACAGGATATCACAGGCTTATTTTATCTTCCGAATGGGTCAGAGTTGAATCTTTTTCTGGATGTCCACATTCATTTTCTCTTAACAGGTTGGAGAAGGCATTGTTATAGTTCTCAGCTTCATGGTCACAACGGAAACAACTCCAGATCTTCTTTAGATAATTTTGCTACAATCTGCAGTTGGGTTCCACATTCTAATTAAAACCCTCATTTTCACTTCTAGATATAGCTTAGGATTTTATATTCAGCTGCATTTCACCTATGTAGATCCAGTAACCTCGAATCAATGTTTCCCTTCATGACTACTTTAAGGGGAGTAAATATTAATTAACCTTGAAAGTCAATAATGGTCTTTCCTGTGGTATCCCTCTTTGTGTACCATTGTCTAAAATAATGAAGTTAAATGCCTTGCTCTCTCTTTTCAGTAACAATATAGTCTTTGTTAGAGATAATTTTAAAAGTTTATAATATCCTACAAGAAGAGCAATTTTGCATACTTTGAAAGGGTGTAATTCTTGCATTTTTTGAAATTTCAACTGCTATTTACAGATGCTGAAAATTTTCATCTGACAGCCAGTTGAAAAATGTGGAAAATACTGAAGGAGACAGACTCAAGAGTCACATTATTTTGGCTAGTGTGAGTATATCTCTAGGCCTTAAAAATAAGGCAGTGGGGTAAAAGAGATTGTGAACTTAGCACTGGACTCATAGGCAGAGTGGAATATGTGAGTTGTGTTTTCCAGTGGTTTTTGGCCCCTGAACTCAAATATGTAAGAAACATAGATAGATAGATAGATACACACACATTCACACATACATGTAATCTCTACTTTTCTTCACTTGTATGTTCAGTTGAGCTGTGTCTAGACTTTGAAGTAACATGCATGCAGGTACAGACAAACATTCATGACATAAATCAGACATAAATCCAGCTGTGAACATACACATACAATAGACACAGAATTTGTGCAAATGCAGCCTTGCTGAAGGCTTTCAATCCAAGATCTCAGAGTATTTTAAAGTCATTTAAGAACCAAGTATCCCGTGAGCTATCAGTATATTTTGTATCCTGTTCACATATTTCCCTAACTGTGTGTCCAGTTCTATGCCTTGCTGTATCCACAATGGATATAAATTACCTCTCTCATCACTATTGCAAATTATATATTTGTAAATTTCCTAGTGAAGTGAGCTGTTTCTCCAAAGTCTTTGCTCATTAGCAGGCCTAGGAGCAGCACCCAGGAGTGTGTATTCATTATCAGTGCAGGTGATCTCTCTAGCCTCTCATTTTGCTACACACTGCTCCTTCAGATTTCAATATCCTGCTCATCATTTGAAACAGAGGGAAAGAGGTCTGAAGAATGCTGAGCTCCCAAATGAGTTGCTCAGAACCTCACAGGATTTTGCTGAGTTTTATCAGAGGAGACAGAAGTGCAGTGATTGTCAGCTGGGTGAATCCCAAGGGTGGACTGCAGGATTGCTGTTAGACACTGGTGAGCCAGACACAAAGCTGTCAGCATCCCAGTTCTGCTCTGAACATCAGGAAAAAAAAAATCAAATTTTTAAATTTAAAAAAAACCAAGAAAATCCATCAAGGTTAATCTTTCAAAAGCCACAGTCAATCTGGATGTGTTCTTCCTTGGTATTAATTATGAAGATTTGCCCTGTAATCCATAAGCAAAATATGAGCGAGATGCAAGCTTGCTGCAGTTGTGCTTAATATTTTGCTTGCTAACAGGACATCTAATCCACCAGGAGCAGGAATTCATCAAGCTTCAGGGGTTACCTAAAGCACACAATCCCTCTAAATGAGCAGTAATCTCCTCCATTGAATCTTCAATCTCATGAACTAATAACTGATGCTAAAGGCTCATTTGCTTTGGGAGCTCCCCGTGGTAGAGGGGATGACGCTGTACCCAGCTCCTGGTATAGCAGCGAGCAGAGCCCTGAGATAAGTGTGGGCAAAGAAACAGATTCTTGGCATTTTTGGTTTTGCAAGAAAGGGTATTTCTTCTCTGGCGCACCAGTGCTTTGCCAAAATTTGTGAGCCACATCACTGCCGGACTGAAAAAATCCCATGAAGGGTCTCAAGCAGCGAGATCAATAGTAATTTCCACAAACTCCACTCTTTCATGTAATGCCCCCCTCTCCCTGTTCCCTGTGAGATAAACAGTGGGATTGATGCAAGGCTGACATTTTGCAGATGCTAGCAGTGCAGGCGGTTCCAGCAGCAGTGGCTGGAGGAGAAGGAGGCAGCACAGGGGGAGAGACACAATCGACTAAAATTCATTACTTGGAGAGGTCATGGGGGTCAGCGACAGTGGCGCTGAATAGATTTTTCCAGCTGTTTCAAGTTGAGATTTGCACTCTGTAATCTGAATGCTTTTATCTATTTCTGAAAATAGACAGGAATTTTTTCCACAGGCTGCTCCAGTCTGGCCACGGAGATGCAGGGGAAGGATTACAGGGATAAATTCAGGTTTTGTTAAGCAAGCATAGCTTTTCCAAACCAAACATAGACAGCTTTCTCGTGGCATAAACATGCATACAAGAGTTCTCTTGTTGGAAGGACGCATCCCCTTGTGCAAGAGATGAAAGCACAAGGTGCTATGCACAGCCCTGGAGCCCTTAACTCCTGTGCTTTAATGTTGTTTGCCTCTCCAGGACAGCTGTGCTGGAGACACTGAGATCTCTTCAAAGCTGCAGAGAATGATCTAGATTTGTTTTCCCTGCTGAATGAGCTGAAGGACTAGTTTACTCACTGATTATTTTCTGTTTCACTCACATTTTACTGCAGTTGAGCTTCCTCCTTTGCTTAGTCATGTCCTCTTCTGGCATTGGTTTCTCTGAAAAGAGAGCTGATTCTAGAAATTAGCTAGGACAGAAACTGCCTGGTGGGTGTATTACAGCACTTTCAGGGATTAGGAATTAATAAGAAGCCAGCTTTATTTACTGACTTTTTTTCTATCTGGAGCGGAAAATATGATGCTATGTCCTAGTTTTGGTCTCCTAAACTGGTTGGAAATTAAAGGATATGGTTGGGTGCTTGTTTGATGATGTCTTGGGTTAAAATACCATGGGATAACATGACATGCAATTTCACGGCATCAACTATTCTCAAAAGGTTTTATCTTTTTCCTGGTGTCCACCAGCCCTGTCTCAGAGTGGCTCAGCCCATGCTCAGACTGTGTGGTCACTGTCATGCCAAGCTCCTGGTAATGAACCAGCCACCCTATACTATTACCTGTGTTTGGGCACCCTCACTTTATACACAAAACAGGATTACAAAGCATAGATACACCCTTTTTGTGTGGACAGATTTATATACCAATCCGTAACCCTGCTATCTCCATCTTCAGGCTGGGGACAGGTTATCAACAGTCGGCAAGTGTCTGTGCAGTAATGACTTCTGGGCCAGCAGATCTGGAGCTTTGCTTACCATCCTGCCAGGAGGTGGCTCTGCCTAGCCATGCCCAGGTGGCAAAAGAGCCACGAACTTAACACCCTAGAGAAATAATTCTAGGGAAGACTAAGGTAAACAAAAAGGTAACTTGATTGAGCATCGCAGTTTCTTAATGACAGTAAAGCCTTTATGGTGGGGAAGCATGAATCTGAATAGAGCAGAGTATATGTGATAGGGGGCACATCAGGGCAAGCAAGGGTTGGAAGACTGTGCCAAGAGCTGAGCTGATGAAGCATCCTGTCAGCTTTGAAAGATGATGGTAGGGAGTGACCATCCCCTGGGAACCTCCTCAGCTAGAGATTCAGGAGGGAGAAAAGGTCTCTTTAGGAGGCAGCCAGATCCACTGATCTTCAGCTGTTTGACACAGGCTGAGATCAGCTCTTCTCAATGCAATGCAGCCTGTCCATCAAAACAAAAACCCTAAACAAGTGAGTTCAAAAATCCATTGGCATTCACCCATGCCCTTAACATTTACCAGCAGTCTCTCACCACACTCCTGGAGCCTGCATCCTGCCATTTGCCTGAGTTCAAAGCTCAATTTCATTTCAAGCCAACACCAAACACTGCCTGAGGGGAAAGAGGTGCGGGGGGGCAACAAACGCCTTCAGACACAGCCGCTCCCTGGCACAGAAGAAGAAGAGACATCAACCATTTCCCTCTGGCCAGCTAATACTGGCAGTAAAATCAGTTGAATCTGTAATTTGGAAATTAAGTTTCTATTATTTACCAGACCAGTCAGACTTGAGCTTTAAACATCCAGCTTCTTCTGGACAAGGGAAAACAGTAAAAACAAACCCCAAGGAAGCATTCAAATCAATTTGCTTGTGGAGTAGGACATCTGTGCAGATGGAAGTTCAGTGCCAAAAATTTAAGATGGTCCTTGGGCTAAGAGGACTCTCAACACGTGCTCCTGGTGATCCCATCAGGTAAAGTTCCCTCTACATCATCCTTTCTATGCCAGTGCTATCAGACCTTGAGCAGACTCTTCTGCCTCCCTCCCTGCTTTCCCCAGTAAGCCAATAATGGCAGACTTCTGTTCAGCCCTGTCTATTTTGGGATCTCTAGCAGTCCTACCAATAATCACTGTTATAAATGTTTACACATTTATAGGAGACTAGCCCATATTGTACAGAGATAATAACAGTACAATTTGATATTCATGAGGTGCTGAGGATCTCTAAATATAGAAACAGACTAATTATTGCTGGCATTACAGGCTGGATTTCAAAAAGCAGATAAATGGAGAAATGGATATGCTATTTACTGCAGCTTCAATAGTAACAACAGGAAAGCTTATCCCTTGATTAGACAAGAGGTGAACTGCAGAAGACAGAGCTCATGTCGGGGGAGCAAAGGGCTGTGATGTCCTTCCAATGGAAGGGAAAAGAAAAACTGTAAAAACATCTGAAAATGCACCTAAAACCAGGTTCACCCCAATGCACATGACCATGCAAGAAGAACAATGAAGCTGGTTGACTATACCAGGAAAACTTGTTGTGACTGGAAAAAACATACACAGACCCCAAACTACCCCAAAACCCCTTCAGGAAAGACAAAGCCTTTGGCCACCACAATCAACTCATGTCTGCAGCTTGAGCAGGCTGCCAGGGTGCAGTGAGAACATGCTGAAGCAAGATCCCCAATCACTTGCATCCACAGGCAGAAAGCTTTGGCTGCTCTGCAATTGCACAAGCTGGAGAGTCACTCAAGGCTCAGACAATGGCCAGTAGGATGAGCAGGGTATGCAGCATCCCTGCATACTGGTCACTGAATGTGCACATTTTGATGTTCCTCCCAGCTCATCTCTGGAAACAACAAAAATAATGGGTACTCGGGGCTTCTGATAAACAGGTTGCTGGTTGACTACAGAGTCCTTCAGCACAGGTGCAGGCACTTGGCTTCAGGAGCTTCACTGAAGAATTTTCTGGCAGAATCTCTCCCAAGTTTAATTTTGTGTATTCTGAGGTTTGTATGTCTGGGGTCACATCTTTCTCCTAGTCTCTAAAGAGTGCTAGCAAAGCTAGTAACATAATGACTGGGAAGATACTCATCTGCATGGAAGTGTGGCCTTTGTGCACCAGTGATACCCATGGAGCTGAACACTGCACTGGCCAGACAGCCAGAGCCATCCAACTTCTGAAGCTCTTTTGTTTCTTTCCCTCCCAGCCTTTTGGTACCTCAACAAACAGAGCCACATTTGCTTTGACTTGAACCCTTACCACCACTGCTTTGAACAAAGCACTCAACCGTTTCTGTTGTTGTAGAGAAAGAAAACACATGGACTGTAGCCAGACTGTTGCCCCAGAGATCAAAACAATCAAAGCCTTCAAACAACAGTACAGAAGCTGTAGGTTCACCTGGGGTTTGGTTGTTGGTATGGCTTCTGACAATGGTTTTCCACAGCAACATGAGGAAGAGATAAAAGTTACCCAGGACTGTGTCTGAAAGCTAATTGCAGAAAGGATGTTTCTAAGAGCAGTAATTCCTGTATTAGTATTCTGCAATCCTAAAAGTCAAGAAGCACCCTGAATTCAAAATTTTTCCAAGATATAGGTACCATTTGTTGCATGCCAACCTCACATGGATTTCCTCAGTACATGAAGAACTAAAATTATTCTCATGCTCCACTATTGCTTTTCTATCCTTCCTAGGTCTTCTCTGTGCATATTGCTAGCCAAAAAAGAAAATAAGGAGAAAAGAAAAGAAAGAAGGGGAAAAAATAACCAAAGATCTGCAAGTGAGGAAACAATGGAGGTAACACTATGTAGCATGAATATGGTGTTTAATATGTTTCTGTAGGTATACAATTATTGACTAATCCTTGAAACACAGTACAGTTGATTGAAGTGAATTGTTAGAGCAGAACAGTAAAATTCCCCCAGCTTTTACAGCTTTTGTCAGACAACACCACAAAGTTCTTTTGTTTTAACAGCCATGGAATCTAAAATGCTAAGAAGTTAGATAACTTGGTCAAGAGCCCACAGGAAGTCACTGGCATGATTTCCATGAGAAATCAGCCTTGTTCTCAGTTGCCAGCACTACCAGACAGGAAGTGTCTTGGATTCACGAGGAGAAGCACTAGCTGTGCCCAGCAGCAAGAGCTCTGTGTAGTATGGAGGAGAGAAGTGAGTTGTTGTGGCCAAGCTGTGTCACTGTCTTGAGGTCATGGTGACCTGGCCAATCTCTCAGACAAGCTCCAGGCTTGCCTGCACCAAGTCAGCTCCCACACTGACAGCTTTCCTAGGCATTTTGCTTAAGTAACTAGTGGGGGGTGTTCTTGTTGCACATATGTTTCTGATGGATAGAAACCTCTCAGCCTGTAGGAAATCTGTGCTGTGGCAAATGCAAATCAGAATGGTATTTTTTAATTAAAAAAAAAGGTTGCAGCATTTCAAGCATAGATTGAACTCTGCTTGAGGAGGAGCTTTCTGCCTCCAGGGGATTTTCAGGATGGTGAGCCTTGACAGCAGCTGTTGTTTCCCTACCTGCTCTCTTGCTCTCCCAGGCAGGTGATGATGGAGTACCTTTTCCAGTACAATCCAAAGCTCTGTGTGGTCTATTTAGTTCACAAAAGGAGCTTCAAACTCAAATGCTGCTTCAGAGCTGGGAGACAGAAGTATTTACTCTGTTGCTTGCAGGTTCCCAGAGATCTTGAAGGAGTTCCAGGGGATCCAGCTCAGAACACTGAGAATTGAACGTGTTGGCCAGAGGCTTGGATTCACTATGAGAGCGGTGCTACTGGGAAATTTATAGGCTTCACAAATCAAATTGGTAAAAATGCAGCTCTGAGCTCTGCTGCAAGTTTTGTGAAGTAAAGACTAATCACCAGTCTCTGGTGACATTTCTAAATTTTGCATGAGGGAAAGATGTGGCATTCATTAGTAACTTCCAGGTTTTTCCAATTCCCATTTGGTCATAGTTCAAGATTGTGCTTCCCAATTGCAGCTCTTTTACTGTTGAGTTTCTACCCTCCACAATGTATGAATTTTGTCCTGATGAGGTCAATGATTGGAATTTTCTATTCAAGAAGCCTTTCCTCTCAGACACAGACAGCTGTAGGCCTCACAAGTATGCAAGTCTGAAAGTCACCAGTGTCCTGTGGTGACAGTCAGAAAGAAAACAGCTCTCTGTGTCTGAGACCTGGTCCACCCTGACATCAGTCCAGTTGTGTGAAACCACAGGATAAAATGGAAGTGAAATATAAACACCACTAATATAATAGGTCTAAGGATCTACTCTGGCATTGTTTTACTTGGTGCATATTCTCTACCACAGTTGGTCTTGCTTTTTATGGTTGTAGCCAAGATGTGGCAAAAACTGAGGCTTGGAAAAACTCATCATTTTTTAAACTCCTTTGAAGAACAGTGAAAAGTCAAGGCACATGTTGGAAAGAAGGGAGCTAAGAGAATGGGATAGATTTTGGGGGGTTTATTTGAGAGCTCAAAATCTTCCCTTCCTACCCAACTTGTCTTACATGCACTATAGAGAAGTATGTCAAAAGCATGTCTTCACATGTGCAACCATGCAAAGGTCATTTTGCTGTTTGGGACAATGAGGATTGGAAGTGGAAATTGTCATTGTTTTTAGCATGGATGAGTATGTCCAAACCAAACCTTCACAGCTATCTTTCCTCATAATTTTTCCATTGCCTGCAGTTCTCCCTTTGGAATGAGCAGTGGAAACAGTCCTTGTGGGTCATGAGAAAGTATCAGACCTCCAAACATGTTGTTATTCCTGTTTTCCAGCTCTCAGCACTCCCAAAACCAGATGATTAAATGGAGTACAGAGCAGACAACCAAACCAGCTTTCCTGGAAGGTACAGGGCGTTCTTTGCAGAGGAGCAAAACTGATGGAGCAGACGTTTTCCCTATTGCAAAGTCACCTATTATTCTTTACAACCAAAGTAATGCAGGTGCTGTAAAGAAGCATCACTGCACTAGAACACTTTCCTATTTTTTTGTTCATACTTACTAATAGATACCTCATCAGCATTGCCCCGGAACAAACTTACAAGCAAATGATAAATTAGATTAAATTATTAATTGAATTATTCTATTAACTAGCAAGCCTCATACTTTAACAAGGCAGTTTTGGATTTTGTTTTACCCATGTAAAGAGGAGATATGAGAACAGGTTTTGACTTTGATCCAGTTTTCTTGTCATGAATACAATAAATAATCAACATCAATAACCACACATACACACACACCTCCCTTATCTAGTGCAGGAAATTTTTAATTTATGATAGCCATACCTCTTAAAGAAAAAGAAATTAAAATAACCAGGATTTTGTGTCATTTCTCTCACAGCTACAAGGTCCACTGGACACAGACATCCAAGTTAATTTGCTGCTGATGCACAACCGCCCTTCCCAATGAGCTGACCAGGATTTTACTTCTCTGAAGCACTTATAGACATCATGGCAGTATTATTTTCAAAGAACAGGAGTTTTCTGGAAAAGCATACGCAACTCATGACACGTGGGAAGTTCTAAATTCCTACTACATTCCCACACACCAGGGAGAATCCTGTTTGGTGTGGAGGTGATGGAACATGCACCTGTTAGAGATGAGGGAACAGAAGAAAGTCAATGTCAGAAAGAAGCCCTCAAAGCCTGAGCTGGAGCTTTCTCAAGTGATATCTGGAGCCAGGAAATTAGGGGAATTGAAGGAAGAAGGCAAAATTCAGCGTGGAATTACTATAGGAGAGGCATTTTGCTGTCCCTGAATGAACAGGGCTTTGAGCTTGCAGGGCTCCCTTTGTTAGCTTCTCTCACTGCTACTCATGACTTCATCTGTTAAGTAAATTCCTTGGGTTTTGATGGGAGAGAAGATGAAGTTGCTTATGAGGCCAAGATGGGAAGAGAATTCAAAGACCTCTGTAGGAGGAACATTCCATGGAAGAGTCCAGCAGACAGAGATGAGAAAGTTTCAAAGTAAGTCAATATTAACTTTTAAAATGCGTAAGTCCTCCTTAAGTTAGAGTCTACTACAGCCTCAGTCGCTGCATCTTTGGCAGGAGAGGGCTCAGCAGAGGGTACACTGGTGCCAAGCATGAGCAGAAACTCAGAACAAGCACATAGAACACTGAATTCACACTTGGGCAACAGCCCACAACCAATAGTGACATTGGAAAATTAGTTATGTCATGCAGACAGAGCCTGAAGGAGGAACTAGAGGTTTCCAAGCAGAAGTAGAAGAGTCTGTCACATCTCTACTTCCATATCACTGTGAGAACCCTTTTGCTCCCCAACTCTGTCACCCCACTGAGACAAAAAACACCTCTTGGCACCTTTGAGCTTTGCCCAGTAGAACTAGTGGTGAAAATCAGCCTTTATGAAATGCACAGCCATCCCATGAGACATGGATGCCATGGATGAAACACTTCAGAAGTGTTGCCACTCTTTTGCTGAGCACACAGAGTCACTCACTCAGTAGTTCAAACTTCAGAAGCATCAGAGCTACCAGCCTGACTGGTTTGGGTGGGTTGACCTTGCTCAGATGCTTCAATGAAGTCATTACTTTGCACTACTTTAATATAAAGTCAAGGTCTGTGAACCTTGGGAGATGACTAGTCAGGGTCATTCTGGAGTTCTAAGATTACATTGTAGATGCAACAGCTGGGTTAGGCACCTCTAGTACCCTGAGGACAACAAGGAGAACATAAAGCTGCTTGCAAAACTAGCTGCAGTGTTACTTGAGTACATGTGCAACTGGGAATTGTCCCACTATAAATGGAGAGTGTAAAATCAACCAGACATTTTTCCTTTGTTCTTTTTTTTCCTGCCACCACATGATGCAAAGGGCAATGCTATTCAGATGGTCAACAGTGATGCTGTGTAATAAAAAAGTGGTTGGCCTAAAACATGTGACAGGGATCCTTCATGATTAATCAAGGGCCAGAAATAAAAGTCACCCCCCCAGCATTCATAGGGAGAGCTGGGAAACAACTCCCCAGTGTGTTGTATATATCACATCTGAAGGCTACCTGCAAATCCCTCACTGGAGTCAGCCAAATTATTCAGGGACCTCAGCCAACTCAAGTATCTTCTGCTTTATGAGTCTTGAGGACCCCTAAGACATAAGCACCACTGCTATTCACTGCAATGGATTCAGGCTGGTTCTCTGCTATCTGTATTTATTACCATCCCCTCAGGAAGTGCTTTGGCAGGATTTTGTAATGAAAACCCTGCCCGGAGCACTCTTTGGCATGCAGCGAGCAGCCTTAAAATAGCACAGTGACATACTGCAATAATTACTCATATTAACACTTTTCATTGTGCTGTGTGACGCTTTGTCCCTGTTACCTGGCTCATCCCACTCCTCTGTGGTGGGACAGCAGAGAAGAGCTGGCTTTTCCTAGAAGGCAAAGTTCAGCCCCAGGCTTGCACCTGAGCCCCTGAAAACCACACAGACCCGATTGCGGTCTCATAGAATCATAGAATAGTTTGTTTGGGTTGGAAGGGACCTTAAAGATCATCGAGTTCCAACCCCCCTGCCATAGGCAGGGACACCTCCCACTAGACCAGGCTGCCCAGTGCCCTGTCCAGCCTAGTCTTGAACACCTCCAGAGAGGGGGCATCCACAACCTCCCTGGGCAACCTGTTCCAGTGCTTCACCACCCTCACTGTAAAGAATTTCTTCCTTATGTCTAGTCTAAATCTATCCCCCTCTAATTTATATCCACCCCAAAGAAGGAGCCAGCACCAACACCCCCATTTGCTTCCAGATTTAAAGTTCACAGGTGTTCAGGCAGGATATTTTGTCTCCTCTCTAACTTTTTAAGAACTTGAACAAAAATAACCATAAAAGCCCAAGCAGAGGAAAACTTTGAAACCACACTATAGGAGCATGCCACTCACTTGCCAGTTACTTGCTGGCTTTCAGTCTAGCTCACATTTTCAGATTGTTACCCCCTTTGCAGCAACTCATCCTAAACTCTGCTAAAAGGGCACCTCAATTTACATTAAATAGTAAGGAAAAAAAACATGTATTTTTCAGTCAGAAGAGAATCGGGGAAGTGCAGGCAGGATTATTTGAAGTTGACAGAACCCCTAAAAACTTCCATATTTTTGAGAAAAATGTGTTCTTTATTAAAAAAATAAATAAATAAAACCTGTTTTTTCAGAAACAACTTGTTACTCATGCCTCTTTGCAAAAAATTGATGGATTTCAAGAGCTCAATCTAAAATTCATCCAGTTCTGCACAAAGAATCCCAAAGACTTCAATGGGCTTTGATTAAAACCTCAAGTCCTCTAGGGCTGCTCTGGGTTCCTCACAATCATGGGCTACATGCTTTAAGAAGACACAGTCCAATAATTACAGAGGCCAGGATCTCTGAACAGGTATTGATATCACTGCTTAATTATGGCTTCACAAGGAGAGATTATACTGCAGTCCCTTCAATACCCTCTGATATTGAGAAAGGTAAGTTATGGCATGAAAGCACTTTAAATTTTTATTTTACTCATCACTTCTTCTGCTGCAGCTGCAGCAATAGCTGTGGAAAGACACCCTATGTTCATGATTTGTATAGTTTGTATTTCCACAGTGGTGTCTGTAAAGATCCATGTCCTTCCTGAAGCTTAGCCATGCTTGCATAGGAATTCACGACCACGTTAACACCTCTCCTCTGTTCTCCTTTTTGTGCTTAATGAATCCAAAGACACTGAGAGTTGTCAGAGCATTCACAAAGAACAAAACTATGACTGAATTAACAACAGCAAATGGAATCAATGCGTAAGGCTATTTTTTTCATTGTGGAAACTCATTCAGGCCACATGAGTTAGTGAATGTACTCACAACCACTTCTGTAATGATGATGCCATGGAAAAATACCATTCCAAGACAGCATCTGGCTACATAGAACAGACTCTTATTAAGCAATTCTTCACTTTCGTAAACTGCAGAACATCTCTAGGAATACATCAAACAACATTTTTCAAAGCTTCCTTACCCTAGCATGTCATCAAGTCTATTCTGAAAGCACTGCTCAGCAGTGAATTCAGTATCTGAATTTGTAATGGAGTAGGTATATGCCAAACATACCGTCACCAGCAAACAATGCACTAGTTATACGTAGTTCTTTTTCATGCACCAGGCTTTATTAAAACTTTCTCTGTTAATTCTGTGGAATTCAGGACCCTCTGCCAAGGTCACAATTCACAGCTGAAAGCACTGCCCACTGAGTAATGAACATTAACTTATCTGGAGACTTTCTTGTAAGCCATAATCAAACACCATCTTCTGTTAATTGCTTACACATACTTGATGTATTAACAAGAGGATCTTTAAATATATGCATATAACCAAACTCAACTGAGGAAGGTAAAGCCTGTATACTAGCACCATATGAGGATTCTGTTGATGACTCATATAGAAAAGCCAGATCTGATTAGTGACATGGGGGAAATATTTGGAATAAAGCCTTTGCCTCAGAAGACAGTGTCTCAGATACAGTACTGCATGGCTACTTCTGTTGTAGCATAAATTCTCAATGTGTGGAGAGATCAGCAACAGGCTCTTGCCCTAATTACTGTTCTAGGTCTAGCTCTCTGCTGAAAATTTGCTTCTAAGCATCTGATTTTGAACCAGACTGGCTTGGTTAGTCACAAAAACTTCTCCTTTGATGTGCAGCTTTCTAGGGCACAGCCTGCCTTACCAGACTAAGAAGAGTAAGAGGTCTAAGGAAGTGCTGTCAGGAGAACATGGGATCTCACGAAATCAAAGCAATCTACTCACATAGCATCCCACACACCCATAACATTGGATTATTTGAACTTGTGGAAATGCTGCTACTTAAAGCTTATCAGACAGCTTGGCAATTATCAGGGGTGGCTCTCAGCCCTGTCTTACCATGGCCACTGACTGAACAGAAGCTGTTGGCACAGCTGAACAGATTGTCACTGAGCTAAGCCACAAGTGAAGTCCCCTCCCCAAAATCTTCCTCAGCCAGACTTGTGATACAGAGGAGCAGATAACCTCTACTGAAACACAGCATAGAGCAGGAGGCACTACTGACAGATCCAGATATTAGCAGAGGTCAGCAGGAGCCCAAGAATGGTCAGTGATCAGGAAAACATCTGTCCTAGTCTCTTAAATGCCAGAGTTACATAAGGAAGCCTGCACAGCTCTGAGTCTTACTCTGCTGCTATCCAATTGCTGCTCTTAAGGGCACCAAACATACTCATGAAACAAGAGTGAAGAGCTTCTTGGGAAAGTATATTTTGGCATGCAAATGTTTCTGATGAGATTACAGGCTACAACATAGACAAGACCAGGCATCTTTAAATTAATTGGAACACTGCTTTTTATCAAGTGGCAGATGGCCAACCTCTAGTCCTCAGGAGGAAAAGCAGAGGGTACAGTGATGGAGAACTAGGAGAGCCCACCTATAGGTGAGCATGCACATCTCCTTTTTCTCTTTGAGACTGACACACAAGTCCTTTAAACTCCTGGACTGCCCAGTAATTTCAATGTGCACTACAGCTTTAGAAGTGGATTGGATCAAGACCTCTAGGTCTATTCTCTTTGTTTATCCTTTATGATTTTTCTGTAGGTTGAATTAACAGGTTTTTCTAGGTATGCCACAATTCCCATTACATTATTTTTCCACTGCTATTTTAAATTATACTGCTTCTCTCTCCAAGCTCATAAAGATCTTTCAAAAAGCTCATAAAATTTCACCTGTGTACATTTATAGCTCTCAGGATATGGACTAAACTGATTTGATTAAGCTATATTTACCACCGCCGAACTTCATGCTGTAATTCACCACACTACCTTTTCAGGAGGAATGTCACTTCCTCTTCCTTTCCTCTTGTTGAATTCATCCAGCATGATCACTGAATCCAAAGACTAGTACAATTTTTATGCCTTTGCTGGAAAGCCACCAATAAAATTTTGGCTTAAAATTAAAAAGTGTGTCTACACTGACACTTTAGTTTTCTGCCTCTCTCACAGGACTTAAAATTGTGATCATCCACACCACATGTCATAGAAATAGCTTGTGTTGTCTCCTACAATGACCAGGAACAACTTCAACAAGATCAAGTTGCTCAGATCCCCATGCAATCTGGCCTTGAATGTTTCCAGGGATGGGGCACCTACCACCTGTCTGGGCACCCTATTCCTAATTTGATTAAGAAGGAGAGATGAGCACAGTTCCCATGAGGGAGGCAATGCAGGAGAGGAAGGCCCTAGTTTGACCCCTTCTAGAATGCTCCTTCAGTACTCATCTCAAACCTTCCAAAAATTTCTTAATTCTTACACACAATAACACAGAGCATGCAACACCTACCATTAGCATCACCTTGTGAAAGTGCCAGTTTGTCTGGTTACAGCATCAACACATGCATTTCTTCAAGCTTTTGAGGAGATGAAAAATTCACAGAAAAGTAATGTGTCAAGGCCATGACTTGTTGACCAGGAAAGACCTTAGCTCGGAGCTGTGAAGGGTGGATGCAACCACACTGCTTCAGAGGAACCCAGCCCCCAGCTGCATCAATACCAGCCAATACCAGCCGTGTGATCTGCAGAAACCCCGTGGGGTAGCTGCCTTTAAGAACAGATAGAACCAATGAGAGAGTTCAGATATCAAAAGCTCCACCGAGCATCCACGACTGCACCTTACAGACCAAGGGGGCTTCCTTGGTCTAACATAACTAGTTGAGGTCTCTCTTGGTCTTCTTGAGTTTGGACAAAGAGGCCTTAGCCAGAAGGTGACCAACAGCACCCACTGCATGCAGAAATCAACACCAATACAATAACATGGCAGCCAGGCACAATCCCAAAACTAGAGACAAAGTTTAGATAAACACATTTGAGTTGCCATGATTTCTTTTCCCATTTTAGACAAGGTCATGAAAACAATTTTGATCTCTAGTCCTTTATTTCCTTCATGTCTGGAACATGAAGTGAATCAACATTTCAGGACCTACAAAATATTTTGATTTTATTTTGGTATTTGCTTATAAAAATGATTGGAGTCTGTGAGAGTGAAAGAGCTAGGTTATTTTTTGCTGCTTGGGGAAGGAATGAATTTGCAAGGGATACAAGAAGAACTTGCTCCAATCGTTCCAAATCTGTGGTTCATTCTCATTCTTGGTTTCATAGTAAATTGTTACACTGGGCTGGATTGATCCAGCCCTGCTTGATTACTCACAATCTTGTGAGTCTGAAACCTAACACCTTGACAGTGGTCACCTTTGCACATCTTCCATCTTCCACAGAAGGAGCACAACTCCTCTTCCACATGTGCCATCTAGGCCACATGGCTGATACAGAAGGAAGAGCAGCTGCAGAAGCCACACAAAGGCATCCTGTGTGATGGATGGGGACCACCAAACACCTGCTTCTGAGAGAAAGGCAGCAAGTCCTGATTGCCAATGAAATCAGAAAGCTAATTGACTTCAACCAGGTATGTTACATAGAATAAATTATGGTGAAGAGAAAAAAAAAAAAGTCACTCCTGTGTGTAAGCTTCTGCTTTTTCTTTTCCTAAGAGACAACATATTTGACCCTTGTCCTGTGAGGGGATATCTGAAATGAGGACTGGACTGAAATCAAGACTCCAAGTATGAACATCACTGAAGTTTAGGAAAAGATCTCCTCTCCTAAGATGGCCCATCTTAAAAGTTGCTCCATAATGGCCAAATTCAAGTCCTAGATTTCAGGCAGAAACTAATCTAAGACCATTACATCCAGATACAGATCTTAATTTAGCAGGTTTTGGTGGTGGGAAATTAGTGATGCCGCACACCAGACCTCAAAACTCGATGTTTTTCTTAAATATCACATATACTGAGACACCTCAACATAGAGACTCACACCCTGGATATTTTGAAGTGAGAAGAAATAATATCAAACATGGAGCTCTCATCTTGTTTGGTTTTATACAGACACCATGTGCTTGAAAAGCAGCACACCACTCCTATTAACAGTCTTGCACTTCTGGCCATGCTTCCTAGAGGTAGGTAGTTCACTGCTGTCTTTTTTGCTCATTTTATATAGTTGTTTTAAAGACCCTATCATTTTCTTTGTGGGAGAGATTTATTTGCCTTAATAAATAGATGAATAACCCTTTCATAAGAGATCACACATGAGTTGCACCTGGAAGCACAAGACTAACCACACTGATCAGGCCATGGTGAGGAGAAGTCACCAGCAGTGTGGATACAGGAGGAAAACATCACCTACTGCTCTGTGAGGTCTTTCACTGAGGCCCTGCAGCCACTGGTGCCATTTGTACTCCAGCATTGAGATGGTAGTTGTCAGCCTGGTCCATGTTGTAGGCTGTGTACGTGCAAAGAGCAGCTAGTTCAACTCTGGTTGCTCTTCACAGCCTCCTCACTGGAGATTATCACCCTCTTAGATATGCTCACTGAGCTACTCACAGAGATGCTGCAGCACATCTCAAAAGATGTTCTAGTCACAAAGGATCAAGAACTTGGCTGCTCACATGAATTTGGCTCAAACTGCTTAGGATCCTCTGCAGATAGCTTCATCACAAGCAGATCTAAAGTACTCAAAATATTTAGGGGAGGACAGTGGTGAACAACCAGATGCAGAGGTGCAGCTGGAAAAACACATACGTGCACAGACCTAGCACCAGGCCCTCAGCTAGTGCTCTCCATCATTTCCTACTCATACAGGCAGCCTCCTCCTGCTTTAAGCTAACATCAGTGTAATGAGTCACTGCTGCAACAGTGTTAAGCAAACAGACATACACATCAGCTCTAGAGATGGTCATCTCAAACAGGATGGGCAGCAGCATCTTACCTAGCAAGATTAACCAGGGCTTGTCTACCAGAGCCACTCCCAGTGCTGGATGCCTTTTTCTAGCAAAGTTACAAGCCTTGTATCATTGCCACTGATAGGAAACATTTTTATCAGATGACTGAAACATATAGGTTCTTTTGGTACACCAAGCCAGCTGGATGGAAACCAAGCTAACCACAGCTTCATGGTTTTCACTCTGAGGTAGCTTGTGTCTACACAGTGTGGGGCACAGGCAACATACACGCATCTGTCTGCAAGAATGTGTGAAGACAGAGAAAGCAAAAGGCAGAAGGTGACGCAGTATTGTCAATCTCCAAGACAGCATATGATCAACACAAGCTTCGGTTAAAAGTTAGACTCTCTTCACCTTACTCTCATAGAATCATAGAATAGTTTGGGTTGGAAGGGATCTTAAAGATCATCGACTTCCACCCCCCCTGCCATAGGCAGGGACACCTCCCACTAGATCAGGCTGCTCAGTGCTATTTCCAGCCTGGTCTTGAACACCTCCAGAGAGGGGGCATCCACAACCTCTATGGGCAACCTGTTCCAGTGTTTCACTACCCTCACAGCAAAGAACTTTTCTTATCTCCAGCCAATTTATATCTATTATTTCTAATCCTCCCATGGCATATGTTATTAATAAGTCCTACCCCTGCCTTTCTGTAGGCCCCCTTCAGGTACTGATAAGTTACTATGAGACCCCCCTGAGCCTTCTCNACAATACTCCAGGTGGGGCCTCTTCAGAGCCAAGCAGAGGGCCAAGATCACCTCTCTTGACCTGCTGGTCACACTTCTCTTGATGCAACCTAGGATTTGGTTGGCCTTCTTGGCTGCAAGTGCATACTGGTTGTTCATGTTGAGTTTGTCATCCACTGACACCCCTAAGTCCTTCAAATCTGCCCTCCTTAACTGCAAGCTGTTTTCAAGCTGGAGGTAGGTAAACAAATAAGCATGTAGCATCTGAATCTTTTTTTTTAAGTACAGTTGCTTACATAGATAAAAAATAAATTACAAATTAGTCTTTCATTTTTATATCAGTCCAAACTGGAAAAAAAATAATTTTCTCCTTTCAGTGGAAACTTCTCTGACACATTTGGGTTAATAATTCTGTTTGATAGATGACTTATCACTCATGTTCCCATTTCCTAATCACTTCCTTGTCTGGCAACCACTCTGACTGAAGACTGATGATAGCTACCAATAGCTACTGCAGCCGCCTTGCTCCTGCCAGCACCAGGTGCAGCACTGAGCACTGCAGTCACTGTGATGGGGCCCTGAATCCTCCTTCTGTAGGATGGTCAAGCTTGAAATGCAGCTGGAAATAGAGCCTGCTCCTGGAAACTGGATGGTGAATATTTTTCCTCTAGCAATGGCCTTCTTTTTAGGGTGAAAGGAAGTCTGCAGTGATGCTTTGCAATGAATGGTGGGTTTAGAGCAGCTCTTCCTGTAGTAGAATCATAGAATAGTTCAGGTTGGAAGGGACCTTAAAGATCATTGAGTTCCAACCCCTGCCACCTCCCATTAGATCAGGCTACTCATGGGGCATCCACAAACTCTCTGGGCAGTCTGTTCCAGTGTTTCACTACTCTCACCATAAAGAATTTCTTTCTTATGCCTAGCCTGTCTAGATATCTCTATTAGTTGGGTGTAGAACACCCTGGTCCCACTGCTAAGCCTGTACCTGGAAATCAGTACCATGGCTCTCCAATGGCTATCTGTGAAGGGACAGCTTGAGGCAAGGAGAAGACAGCATGCAGGTCATCCTCATATGCTCTGCCTAGTTGGAGTGTGGGTGGTCAGAGAACCTGTGTGGTGAGAACACTGGAAGGCCCTTATCCAACTTGCAGCTACCACTGACAGCTCAATGAGCACCCAAAGCCGCTCTTGGTTAATACTTGCTCATTGCAGCTGCTGTGATGAATGATCAGTATCAGGCCATCTGGGGTTCCTTTGAAGTCTCAGAATGGAGACCCAAAACCAGGTAACTCAAACCACAGGCTCTGCAAAAGCACTTTTGCCCTGGCTCCAGGATGACAGGTGGGCTGTTTGTGACTGGAGATTTCCACAGGCATCTAATCAGTCATCCTCCTGAGGGTGCCTGTTAGGGGAATGCAGCTCCTCACTTGCCCTGCCTGGAGCACTGGGCACAATTTCACACATGGTTCCTATTTCAACAGGCTACTGTTATCAAAGAAAAGATGCTGGTATCATAGGGGAAAAAAATTGAATTCTGTGGCAATTGAGCTCTGCTTTGATAGAGGCCATCCAGCAGAGAAAAACATGAGTGAGAAAGCACAGGGAAGTGCTGCTGCTCCACAGTAACACTAGCTCTGAGCCATGCTTTGGTCACCAAAATAAAGAGGTAAAGATGCAAAGCTGGACCAAGTTGCTGCTTCTGGTTGTAGGCTGGGGGATGCCAGCATTTTCCAGGACAAAATTCTAGCATTTTCCAAATACTGTCTACTCTAGCTGTAAGAACTTGCTCCTCTGCAAGTGGTTTTCTGGAGGGCTGTATGCAGAAATGCTCTCACTCAGCAGTTGAAGAGATAGAGCTGCTGGAAGCCCATCTGAATCCTGCATGTCTGATCCTTGCATCATGTTTTTTCTTGCAGTGCTCATTACACCAGAGACAGACGGTTTTCGCTTCAAGTACTCATCATTTAACACTCCTTGTTAAATCTGCTCTGGCATGAGAATGGGAGTTTGGGGATGCCCAATCCCAGAAACTATGCTGGTGACTGTGTTTCATGACTATTTTATTTGATTGCTTTTATTATGCTTCTGCTTACATCTTTCCTGCATAGTCCCTGAAAGGGTTGTGGGATACCGGTACAAGAGTGTACTCTGAGAAAGAGAAGATCCCTCTGTTGGAGACTGGCCTGTCTTCCTACATTTCTTCACTTTTCCTGTGAAAGATTGACAGAACAAAGCAGGGACTTTTCTTCAGCCTGCCTAAAAGAAAATTCAGCATATACAAACTGAAAAAAAATCCGAGAATTAATACCTAAAATTTAAACTCAAATCTGGATTACACTTTTCCTGAATGCCTTCTATCTCAACTGAAATGTGCTCACTAGCCTCAAAAGTCACGGTTTCTGACCTACAATTTGAACCCATCTCCATGGAGGAGCACACCTCTGTGTAGGAGGAATCATAGCACTGAGCACAAACATGGGTGAAGACAGACACTTCTGCGAAACGTGGCTACACTTCTCTTCCTCTCCTCTACTCAACTATTTGGACCTATAACTCTTCCCATTTCAGTTTTCCTGCAGCACTTCACTTCCTCAAATGAGCACATCAGGTACTTGTGGTTATCTCAGTAAAAGCCTTTATGAGCAAATCACCCTGGAGCCAGGGCAAAAGTGTTTTTGCAGATCTAGTGGTTTGAGTTACCTGGTTTTGGGTCTCTATTCTGAGACTTCAAAGGAACCAAAGATGGCCTGACATTGAACTCACTTCGAACCAGGACATGTAACTTATTCAGAGCACAGATAATGAAAAAACTCAAGCTCCTGAAAAAAATCTCAAGCATCCTCTGAAAACAAAAGATTGGTCATAGCATAGATGTCCCTCAGGTGAAGAGACAGAGTGGAAAACAAAGATGCATCCAAAAAGTTTTTGCAGATAAAGCTGTTTTTACATTTTTTTTAAGGTCACTTGGAGGGAAGAACAATATTAACCTCTTACACCTTCATCCTTAGCAGGAAAAACATTAACAAAAGTGCCTGAATTGTATCTCTCAATCCAGTTCCTCCTCCCTTTCCCTCTCATCTTAAATAGCTATGTTTTACCTGTCAGATCACAGATAGCACAGCTCTGCTGTTTGCCACATTGTCATGTGGCAAGACAGCTATTGCCAAGGAGCTGAGGATGGACCTTTGTTCTTTGTGGTTGGAACAGCATTTACCACATGTTTAGTGAGCTCTATCATCTAGAGAAACCTCAGCCTCCTTGAGTACCATACTTAACAGCGAACATCTAAAGACTAGCTGAGCAGAAAAAACTTCTGGAAAAGGGAAGTACAGTGACTTCAGAAGATACAACTGCAAACAAGAGGTACAGTTGATTCCCTACTGTAATTTCTTATCCATAAAGGCAATGTATAATCCTTAAATTATCACTATGTTTGTCACCTAAATGGAAATATAACTTATTTTCCTTGTTTTAGATCACCCTTTCCTACAAGCCTCATCTTTTCTACCAGTGGTTGTTGATGGCTGCAGACTGGTAAAAGGGGATTCAGGATGGCCTCCTGCAAGCATCTGGTGGGAGCAACAGCCTGCCTTGCTGCTGCCTGCTTCTCCAAAGTCATCTTGCGCTCCAGTGGAGCATCACCACACTGCTACCATCCTGTCTCTCACATTTTGAGATCTGTTGCCATGACACTGGGCGACAAATCTCTCCCAGCAGAGCTGGGCCCAGACCTGCAACCTTGGCTATTTTTAGCAATGCGCTGCATAATGCAGAAGTTGATGAACATCTGCATTTCCTCATTAGTCAGCCATTTCCAGGTGCTTGGTGAAAGGAGCAGGTAGTCAGTGATCCAAAAAATGCTGTGAGCAAACACTGAGTGAGGGCAGCCACTCATCGTGCATATTGATGAAGAACACTGTCTTGCTTTCACCTCAAATCACAGAATCACAGAATCACAGAATGACCCGGGTTGGAAGGGACCCCAAGGATCATGTAACTCCAACCCCCCTGTCTAGCAGGGCCACCTAACAAACACACCTAACAAATCCACTATAATGGGCTTGATGTAAAGGGATCTTTATTCCCTGCAAGCTGGAGGGACATGGATCCATCACCATCTTTCCTTGTGGTACCCATGCTGCCCAAGACACGCAGACTCTATGTCTAGATGATATCTTCTCCTTTACTGTCCCCCATTCTATGAACTTCTCCCCAGGCCCACCTTGCAGTGGCAGATGCAGCAGAGGTGGGAGATGCTGAGGGCTAATGGAAGTTCTCAGACAGGCACCATGACAGACATTCACAGCTCCCCATTTTCCTTCCTGCATCAGCCTGGTGCCAGCAGCACAACCAGGGCACATTGCATTGATCCATCCAGTGATTGTGTGACAGCATGAACCCCTACAGATGTCCAAAGCTGTGGGCAAGGTGACAGAGCTCCAGATGCCATCAGAAAGGTGTCACATGTTGATTTTAAGGAAGAGCTGAAATGTGCTGGAGATTACCAAATCAGCAGGAATGCTGTGTGATAAAGGCTCAGACTGTGCCGGAGGGGTCTGACACCTCCTGCCCAGCAGTTCAGCCTAACCTGAGGATCTGGCACAGATCACCAACATAGTAAAACAGTAAACCTCATTATCAAAAATAATTCAGAATAGCAGGGTCTTTTTCACATGGTGAAGTGAAAAGAACATTGTGGACTCACTAACATCTACACTTTGCAAGAATACCCTTTGTATTCCTTCGGGTTTAGTTAGGGCTAAGGGCAAATATGCCAAATCTTGAGTGGTCCTGCCAAAACTCCACAGGGGACACAAGCACATCCCCAGACAGACTGCATTTTAAATTCACCAGATTAAACCAAGGTCAAGAGTAGTTTCCTCAGCAGTGAAACCAGGCTCTGTACTGGCAAACCACTGACCTCTCAGTTCTGGCTCAATTCACAGAACTGAAGGGGTGCTTGGATCTCAGGTTATTGCACAGTTTTCTCTCCCTATCACACCCCCGGAAACTATCATGCTTCACTCACAAGCTACCATCAGAGAGAAAACACTGAGACTGGAGCTGCTGAGGCAGCCTCAATCCTTCCAGTGCCTCCCAGCCACCACACAGTCAAAATACAACACAGTGGGCTTGGGATGGCCCCTGCTCTTCCAGGGATGGACAACTTGCAAGAAGAGCAAAGCAGCAGCTGGGCGCATCACCTGCAAGAATTTAATACTGTTGACAAGTTCTGACACTGAGACAGGATTTAGAGTGTAAGTGTAAGGAGTTACACCCTGACACACCAGAAATGGTGCAACTCCACAGAAACCCAAGGAGCTGTGCTGATTTACACCAGCTGCAGACCCCATTGCTAAGAATCAGTGCTGCTTCACTCCATATTTTTTGTATTTTGTACAAACTCAGGGCTGGAGGGTTGGGAAGGGGAAAGAGGTAAATCAGGGCCATGTGTGGCTCTGAGCATAATCACTGACTGTGATTTAGGAAACGCATGATTACACCGAGGACCACTGGATTCTCTGGATGAAGTCAGTAGGTCAAAATTGGTACCAAAAAACCCACCACCAAACCTGAAACGAGTTGCTGCAGATCAAACTGCTGCCAAAAGGGGCTTCTTCCCAAGCAGTGGCTTGTATCCTGATGCTCACATGTGAAATGTACCTTGGTTTGTTTCCTTAGCTCAGCAAGTGCTGTGCTTTCTGCCTGTGCTCAGAAGGACCAAGCTAGAGGTGACAGAGTTAAAGAACTAAGACTGAGACAATCAGACTGGAAGGTAAGAAGAGAGGGATGGCTTAGCTTGGGCCAGGCTGGAATATCCCCATTAGCACAGAAAATGGGAGCTGTAGAGCCAGGCTTGAGTCACTAAGATCATTTCATACAAATGTCTCACCAGACATTGCCAGTAGCATTCATGGACTTTCAGGCATTGTGGGAGGACCACTTCCTGATCAGTGACAACCACCAGTGGAATTTCCCATCTGCAGCAGCTTCCCATTCCCTGGACTGTGCCACATGGTGAGCCAAAATCAAAAGGCATCATTTTCCAAGCATTTTAGCATGTTCCTACGTGCAGTAAAGTAGCCCTGCATTCAAAAGGATGTCCTCAGCCAGCTTTCTCAGCCCTCCTGCTCAGGGACAGAGCAAGAGGGAGGGAGCCTGATGGCAAAGGAGGATCCAGGAGTTGAATTCAAGCAGCTGAAAAAATTGGACTACAGCCTTCACCATCGCATGCTGGAATTGTTTGTTTATCTTCCTGCTTCCTCTATAAAACAACTCATCCCAGCTGGGTCATAAGGAAAGTAACAATAGCCATATATTTTTAGGATCTATCTGTGAATCATTGGGGACCAGTTTTTCCATTTTGTCATCCAGACCATTTTGTTGTAGCAAGAGAACCTTCTAAGCAGTCCAAGCCATGACTGTGCAGGGAAGTCCTGGCAGGCAGGGATCTCCCCAGGCACCCACTGTCCCCAGCCCTTCTGGGTGGCATCTTACTTGTGCTGCCATTAAGAAGAAAAACACCACAAGGACCCTTGAGTGGATTAGTGGATCATAGCTATAAGAAGTTACACACGACCTGACAAAGTGTTTAGACATGTGGATATCCTGGATATCCTACCTGTGATTTAAAGGTTTGAGTTTGGTTTTTGTTGGGTTTTTTGTTGGGTTTTTTTTGTTGGTTTTTTTTTTTTTTAAATAAAGGTGCCTCTCTCCCATTTAGAGGTCAAACAGATTTTTACCCAGGGGTTTATTTTCTCCCTTCCCATTACAGCTTCCTTGACCACACAATCCAAGGAGAGAACCCATGGGAGGCATGAGCTTAGAGCAAGCCAGCAGCTCATTAAGACCAAGAAGTTAATAGTGCAAATCTTCAGTGTGAATATAGAGTGTGACAGAAAGCCACAGTCTGCTACAGCAAGACAACACCTCTGGGGACTGTCAGAAGCAGGCACAGCCCAGCCACAACACACAGACACATGTTCAAAGCTACACCAAAAGGAAACGCAGCAGCTTTTTGACCTCAGCTGGGGCCCACAGCTTACATGCTTCAGCACTACCATGAGGTCTCTGGCAAGGCAGAAAGAAAGCAAAGAGGCAACAGAAGACAAATGTCTGACTATTCCTCCAACACCTCAGCCAGTAGCAACATCAGGGGTGGGTTTCAAAAGCACCTAACGAGTCAGTAGCACAAGTTCTGCTGACTGTAAAACATTAAGTAGTGGGTAGGAATCATTTCTCTTTGAAAGCAGAAAATAAAGATCACATATTCCCTTCTTCCCAGTTTCTTCCACTAAGTTTCCTCTTAGTTGCTCCCAGTAAAGGGCAGATGTAGCTCACAAATCTCCTTCTCTTCACCAGTTTCTTTTCTTGTGTTCCCAAGTGAGGTAGTGTGTGTACAGAGAGGTGGTGAGATTTGTTTCAGCTTGCACAGGAAATTTCTGCCTGCACATCCTTAATCATACCTCTATCAGCAATCATCCAGGCTTCTAACATGGCTTTCACATTAGCCCTGGGGACTCTCCACCCTGAGGTTTTCCCAAGTCTATCTCACCTTCCTTACAACCTCCTGTGGAGGTCTTTAATAAAGATGTTTTATCTTTTCCGTGCTTCAGGGCAGGTCTCAGGCACTCATCTTGCCCCAGCCTTCTCCCACTTTGCATAGCACTGATTCACATGAAATACAGGCACATCCCGTATTTCACATGAATCATTCCCTTTTCAGCTCCTGTTCCCAATGATAATATTTGCATGGAATGGTTTTATTCTGTTAACCCACAAAAGACTCCATTACTCAAACCTTTCCCAGATTATCTAGCATGTCTCTCTAAGGAAGGTTTGGGTTTGTTTTTTTTTTCCCATATACTCTCTTTTAATAAATCCCTTTCCTCTCTGAAATGCAGGGGTGGAAGGATGCGGGGGAAATGAGTCTACCAGCAAATGGATGGACTTGTGCAGTCATTTCCCAACAGCTTACACTCAAGAATTAATATTTCTGAGGACATATGTGAATAAGAACACAGATATAGCCTATAAAAGCATGTTCCTTTCTTTCTATATGGTGTGGCACAGGGATGAGTGCTCATCTGCATGGCTCTGTACTCATGCATACCTCTACACAGGCATGGAAATGCACGGATGGTATCTGCCCTACCCAGCCACCCCACTGCTCCCAAACTCACCCATCCCCTTATGGACACAGCCAGTATTATACAGGCTGTCCACCCCCAGAGTTTCTGTCATTACCCCCAAATAGGGAGAGGGAAAATCCAAGAGGAATCAAGTCACCTTGTGCCTCCTCAAAGGGATTATCCCACAGCAGCACCACAAGCCAGGGGGAAGGGCAACCCACCTAAGCAATTTAAAAATAAAAAACCCCCACAAAAACACAAAATGCAAAACCAAAAGCAATCCCCCAAACATGCTCATAAATATTTACTCTTCTTAAATTTTCCATTCTGGACCTTGGCCAGGAGGTAAAATCCTTGTTTAGGAAAAGCCTCAGCAAATTTCAATGAGTGCAGAGGAAGTATTACACTTTCCACATTTCCAAAGCACAAATTGTGAAAGCCACTCTTACATGACTTTAAACTGATTTAAGTTTAAAAAAGAAATTACAAGCCATGGCATTGTTTCAGGAGCAGGCCCTTACTGGCTCTTTAGGGATAACATCCTTTTGTGGCTTTACAAAAGTGGCTCTGGAGACTAGCAAGCAGTCATTCCATGGCCACGTCTCCCTGCTGCTAGGTCCAAGGGGACAGTCCCCATGCTATGGGGCAAAAGTCCAAGACACACATTAGACCTCCCATTGGCTAGTCAGAGCAAACAAGCAACTCCAAACTCCCAGTACAACCCCACAGAACAAGGGTGAATGAGCCCCTAATGTCTTGGGGATGTGGGGCAAGGAGGGGCAGCAGGTTTTGATTTTACCAAGCCCATCCAGACTGCACTAGAAGCCGAGGTCTGATTTGAAAAGGTCACAGAAAATGTGGTAACATCTCAGAAAGAGGGAGAAAGAACTTCAAAGGGCGGAGGCAAACCCAGGAGGTGGTTTGGTTGCATCTGAATAACAGACTAAACAAAGGAAAATCGACCACACTGGGCTAAAGAGAAGAGGATTAGATCAATGATCCTCACTAACTTCCCTAGGACCCATGCCTCCTCTGAATGAGTTGCTCCCAATCCTAGCTTGGTGATCCCTTGCCCTTGCAGGTCCTCTGGGGCCTCTCCTAGGACCAGGATTTCTCCAGCAGGTGAAGCAAAGCCCATTGTCTCCCTGTGCCTCTCTCCTCCTTTGGAGGATGCCCCTGTGATGAGAGCATCTGGCTGCCAAGCCTCATGAACTACCAACATGAAGAAGAGCTCAAATACAAGGAATACAGTAAGTTCATCCCCCATTCCTGAGCCAGCCATGCTCCTTCTATTGGAACCCTTGCCTTAAGAAACCTCGCTCTGCATTTTCAGTTGAAACTTGCCAGTGACTCTTTTATGCTTTTTTTTTCCCCTCCCCCTTTCTAAACATTTGTTTTTATGAGCTTCTTGTTGAGATCATAAAATCCTGGGTTGGAGCACTATAAATTCACAAGGAGATATTCTCTGAAGGGAGCTTTTCTTCTTACAATTAAAATAATAAAAGAAGAGGGAGAGAAAAAATCCTCCATCCCTTCCTCTCTTGTGCACACCCTCCTGTTTGTAGCACAACATCTAAGCAGGGATCCAGGTCCCCAAGTATCACCTTTCCTCTCAGAGCTAGCTAGAACAGGTTTTTGCACCCCGGGTACCACAGGTAGACGTGAGCTGCAGCCAGCCCTGGCATCAGTTCTCAGATCCAAAGAAAAAATTTTGTTTTGGCATTTAGCAGGGATAGCATTGCTTGCTTATGCTGGGTCAAGCTCTGAATCACACTTGTGTCAGGAAGCACAGGGCACTCAGACATAGGTTAGGGTGCCTTGCTGCACCTTTGCATCAGGAAACTAAAATCACTTCACAGAGATCACCATGAGGCTGTCAGGAGGATACTCAAAGCCCCACACTTTGTCCCCCACACACACAATGATCTCATGGAACAACTCTAGGCTGCTACTCATTTTCTGGTAAGTTTAATTCACTTAAATCATGTCCTGCTCATTACACAAGAAGTGAGGAAGCATGACCAATCCTTCAAGTAAGAAACACTCTATTAAGATTTGGGACACTATTAGCTAAATCTTGCAGCCTTCAGCTGAGAGAGATTCCTAATGTGCAGCCTTAATTGGCCTATTTAAGATTAATGAGGCCAGCTGCCCAGGCCAGCTTAGTCAGCAAGAGAACATGGGGGTTGTCCCCCCTTATCTTTAAACAGGCTCCATCCACTTCTGGGGTCTTGACCTGGCTACAGATAAATTCCAAAGCACTCTGAGGGCACAGGGGCTGTGTTTTAATAATTCTGAAGCTGCCACTGTACAATGCTTGGTCACTCTCTTTCCTTGGGAAAGAGGGGAGCTGCTGGCATTCTGCACTCCAGTAGCTCACTCCCAGCACTGACCACTCTATCAAAAAAGGGGTTTACAAATGGCAGGGCTGAGAGCAAGATTTCTGCAAGGCAGATCTTCTGGTCCCCTATTATCACCACTTCTTTTGAAAGCAACATTTGTGCATGAGCAGCAGAAGGAGGAGGTCACATGAAGGATGCCTGAAATTCTTTCCAAACCACAACCATTTCTGATCCATCACAAATTTCCCCACTTACTCTGGCCTGTGAACTCTGGAAAATACAATTAAAAGAGAAAAAGCAGAGGCCTGAAGCCTCTGATACAGTTGGGTTCTCTGACATTGGTTAATGAGACCAGCCTTAAACAACACTGTTTGAAGAGAAGAGACTGTCTGCTTCCAGCCTTGGTTCATCAAAAGTTCATCAGCCCTCCCTTTCAACAGAAAACTGCCCAAAATTCATTCTGCCTTCCCAGAAGTTAAGGGAGCAGCTGATTTAATGGTTTAATGCAGTGAAATGGGCATTTTCTTGACTGACAACAGAGATAAGCTGCATTTATATATACACTTCTAGATACTTATGCATATACTTCAATATATATCGTAACTTCCCATCCATCTTCTTTCTGTAGATGGATGCTCCATGCATAGCCCAAAGGCCAGCTGCCCCATCATGGGGGCAGCAGGCAGCTGCAGCTTCCACCTTGGAAGGGGGCCAGCCTTCCAGGGAGGGCACAGAACAAGCCACCAGTGTCACCAGAGCCAAGCAAGCAACTGCTGGGCACATTGTCCTCTCTTCCACCCACGTGCCAGCAAGCTGATCCTGATACTGCCTCTCTGATTTGTTACTTGATATTTGGTTCCCCCCAGACACACACACAGATGCAGACATACAGCTGCCTTTGAACTGGTTGTTTTTAACTGTGGAGCTTGTTTCCAGCCATGGCAGCAGTGGAAAGTGATGGCAAGAAGAGATGGAGAGGGAGGATTACTAAGCATTGGAACAAGCTGCTCAAGGAAGTGGTTGAGGCACCATCCCTGGAGGTATTTAAGAGACACTTAGACATGGAGCTTAGAGATATGGTTTACCAATGGTTCTTGTCAAAGTTAGGTTGATGTGTGGACTCAATGATCTGAAAGGTCCCTTCCAACCAAGGTGGCCCTGGGCTGATGGTGGTTCTGGCCAAGAGGAGATAGAGGGGGATGAATGGCTTTGGCACATTCAGAGGTGTCCCCAGAATAATAATTAAAATACTACAAAATGAAATTGAGCTTTTGGGCTGAAACAGAGGAGCTGCACACCTGGGAATTGGTGGGATTTATTGCAAGCAGTCCTCATTCCTCTTCCAGCTTCCTCACCCAATAAACCTATCCCCCATGCACCAGATTTCCATGACATCCTAGGCCTTTCTGTAGCATGAGGGGCTTTCACAGGTCACACCACACAAAGCTCAACACATGATCCTCAAGGTAATGTTATCACTTTCTATTTAATCCCATTAAGCAAAACTACCTGCTTGGAGCCACTTCTGTAACCAGAGAACCTCCTGTGGCCGTGCGCCAGTGTCCCTTTTCAACCTGTACCTGCTGCTTGGGTCAGGAGTGGGACAGTCCCAGCAATGAACACTCTGCTGCTCTGAGCTGTTGCCTCAGCTGCAGAGAAGTGGGATGGAGCCCCATCTGTCCAGGCTCTGCAAAGGGCATCAGCGATTTAGGGGTGATGCAACTCTGCCCCAATCTATGGGAGAGCACCTGGACCTGACCATTGCTCTGACTTCTCCAGAACTGTTTGTTGGGCTTGATTTCAGAGATGGAAGCCACCTATAAAAAGCCAGATGATCTTTCTTTGCACTTCAGTGTGCATGCCTGGGTCCCTGTGCTGATGTGCTTCTCTGCAGAGTAAGCTGCCTCTCTCTCACCATGGGGTGGAATTTCCTCCCCAAAGAGCCTGAAATGTATCCTTTCAGATGAGAGGCATTTTATTACTTTCAGTTGGGAATAACCAAGATGAGAAAGCACAGTATGGCTGAGATGAGACACTACCTCTAATGCTGATAATCAGTTTCCACAACAGAGAAATGCTGAAGCCCAGCAATTATAACCAACAGCAATATAATTTCCTTCAAGATTTGGTCCAATGCCTAGTTAAAATGTTGTGGGGAGAATTTATTTTTAAGTTTTAAGCCATACCAAAATTACAGAGTCTTTAAAAACCACCCTTCCAAAAAAAAAAGTTGAACATTTCCATACATCTCTATACTTCAAAGCACAGAATTAAGATAAAACTGTTGTAAACTTGAAAAGCAGAAACTCAGTCAATTTGGAGCTCACCGACTGCTTTATACCCCAAGATCTCAAAGCAGTTTTTAAAGGAGACTAAGCAACAAGCTCCATCTGACAGATGTGAGTATTGAATCATGTTTTGGATTAAGCATCTGAAAGCTAGTGAACCAAAGTCATTAGCAGCAGTTGAAAAGCCATCCACATCACCAGGTCTGCCACTCAGGGACTGAACAAGCAAAATAGACCTCAAACCACTCATGAGGGAATGCAGAAAGCACAAGATGCCAATTAAAAAGATACTAAATTGCACTCACTACAATGTACAGTTAAAACAATTAATTCATTCCAAGGATGGAAAAAGATGGCATTGAAGCCTGTGGCTTTGCTAGCAGATTTCTCCTCATGACCTGAAAATGAGAAAAGGTAGCATGAAGGGCTTTTCCCCTTTCTGGCGTGGTGGTTGGAAGAGCAACTGGTGATGCCACCCAGAACTGTAGAAATGTAGGTGGGTGGGCTAAAATACTAGATAGAGATTGGGGGGACTTTTGATCTTAATTGTCCTGGGTTGTTTTGCAAAAGTGCTGTGTTTGTATTTCAGTTGCTGCTTTTAGCTGCAAGAAAGTGTTTCCGCTCCCAGCACAAAAGAGAACACATCATCGTCAGGGGTGGGGAACTCTAAAAACATGAGGAAAAAACTCAAGGTGGGTATTCTGGTTAGATATCCATCTGTAACCAGGGTTTTCAAACACTGGTTGTGGCCTCCCCAACTCACAGCATTTCTCTGAATAGATCAAGAGTCTGTAGAAAATATAGAAAATGTTTTTCTATAGAAAATATAGAAAATTTTTTTTTAATTATTTCTCCTGAGTCACTGAAGGGCTGTTGAAGCAGGAGTGGTTGAAAGAAAGGCTCCCTGTGGTCATCTCCAGAGGTTTGGGTTTTGATTGTTCAGCTCCATTGCACGGAAGGTGACTTTCTTGACATATTCCACCCTATGTGTTTGAAATTGGCTGCTTGTCCAGCCTCATAATTCAGTTGTACTAGGAAAGATCACTGCTAGGACCAATCAGTGTCTGCCAACTCAAGGGCAGGCATGGTCTACTTTGGCTTCGTGGGACAGCAGCATCATTCAATACCCACATAGGGTATTGGAATGTAAAATACAAAGAAACAATTCTAAAGGATCAGATATATTTTCATTTACACCAGCTTAATTTTTTTTTTTTTTAACACATTTCTGTCTACAGCTGTAATTGGATTTACTGAGTCTAACAGCTGAGTACCAATTGTGTTTCCATGGAGAAAACTGTAGGTCCTGCTTATTCTTGTGTGTAGTCTTATCTCCAGCTCCCTTGGAGGCACAGCCTTTGCTATCCTTTCCCCAGTCTTTGGGGAAAGCTGGCACAGGGGCCAGCTGGCATCTGCAGCAACCTCACTGCTCTGTACCTCCCTGTGCTCCTGGGAGTATCATGTGGTACCCACACAGTTCAAATGCCTGTCCACATGGAGTGGGGCTGGAAAAACAACAGTCTGCTTCAGGCTAAGGGTAGCTCCCAGCTGTATCATGGCTCAGTGACCTCCCTCTGTGTGCGACATCCCTCACCTTGCAGCTTCTTTAGGTTATCATGGCAAAGTTTCTTGACCTACACCAATCTGTAGTCCATGGCCATGTTATATTGAGAGCTGCTTACAGCCCACTACTATCAACTTTTCCCAGACTCCAAAATGGCTATCTTGGGCAAGCTTCAGCGGCTGTGGCATGGCAGGAGGAGAAGGCACCTTCCTGCCTCTGCCCACTGGCAGAGGGGACAGTCTGTAAGGCTATTTGAGTAGAGTTTGTCCAAAGTCACAGCACAGTAGTGATGTGATCTCAGGCATCCTTCTCCTCTATAGCCTCCCCTTTCACTGACCATCACTGCTGACCATTACTGCCTGGCATGAAGACTAGGCAAAGGGTGTAATAAATGGTAAGCAGCCTGCATTTTAATTACCTTTTATATAATGCAAACGTGACTGTATTAATAATCCTTGAGGGCCATGCGACTGTCTTACACAACCTTTAATTACTCTGGGAGCTCAGCATTTTCCACTGTGGTACAGTTTGTTTTACCTTTTATTATCTCAGTGTGCTGCCAGGCCCTGCAACACAAAGAGAAACACTTTCTGCAACTTCAGCTGAGGGCTTTGTACCTGCTCCAAAACCATCATGTTTCCCTCCCTTTATTTCCTCAGAGCAAAAAGCCAGAACATCACCCAAATGCATGTCATTATTATTAAGTGCATATGCATAGGGTGGCTTCCCCTCCAAAAACAAACCCCGCCTTTGTGTTGAAAAGGTTATCTCCAAGGAGCTATCTATATTACAGCAATAAAAGATGAGACTAATGGGTGCTTGACACATTGCATGGGGCCAGACCCAGCAAAGCACTTAAGAAAGTGAATAAAGCTCTTAAGCACATTTTCCCATTGACTGGAGCTTACCTTTTGTTAAGCACCAAACACAAGTACGTGGGTATTTGCAAAAAGGGGAATTAGGCTCTGACGTGATATCCTGGATCATTTAGATTTTTCCAGTGGCTTCAGCATCAGGATAAGAAGCCTACTCACCAGCCTGTACTGAAAGCTGGACTCATTCCATGGTGCTTACCAATAGGCTCCATGGTAAAAAACAGAACTCCCCTGTCCTCTTGCACTTCGCAGCATCTACAGCACCCAGATGCTCTTTAAGTTTCTTTGTCCCCTAGGCCAAATCGGAGGGTAAGATTTGCTCCATTTAATTCCCCTCTTCCCAATGCAAAGTCATGGCAGAGAATTTCATATGATCCTTTGAGAGTCCTGCCAGACTTCCACTTGAGGTCTGCTGTTATTGTTGAAAGTCTCTTGAGATACAGGATAGTATTTGATGTAAAGAAAATTCTGCATCAATACATTTTCTCAAGGAATTGAAGTGACCATCAAAACCCAATGGATTATAATTATTTTACAGATTTTGTACTGAGAAAAAGCAGAAAAATTACTATGCAGAAGGCATTCCTTTTTTCCAAGTGGGTTCTCTCCAGCACTGCCCAACCCATGGCCCAGCTTCCTGTTGCTGCAGACAGGGGCTGGGGCCTCAAACGAAGCTGCCTGGAAACAGTATCTGAACTCTAAGACCCATTGATAAAGTGACTTCCTTGAATTTTTCTCCATTTAGAAGTTTCATACATCTTTTGATAGCATTAAAAAAGATCCCAGCCGGCAAAATGGTCATAGAAGATTTGAAACACTACTTCTATTGACCTTATTCTGATACTGGTTTGCGCTGGTACCAGAGCTTTCATCAATATTACTGCTTATGTGTATCTGCATAATTGCAATCAGGATCAAGTCTAAAAATAAATAAAAAGAGAGGAAAAATTCAGCATTTAAAGCATTTGTGGCTGCTGCCCCACACCCATTGTTTTATGTACAATTAGCTCTCCTGTGGCCCCTATTTGGGATCAGTTCTTTAAATAATAGCTCAATGTTGAATTACTGAAATGAGTCTATAAAATATTACAAGGCATGTTAAATGATGCGTGAAAATAAACTAGGTCAGTTAGGGAGCAGGGATTTCTGTTCTCTGGAAGGTCACTTATCTCTCTCCAAGGGACATGACAACAAGCACTGATACACAGGAGCTGCCATGATGGCTCAGACTGTTGGTCCTTTTTCTTCTCTGCCTTGGCCAGGCAACTATCACTTGTTTCACTGCACAACCCCCCTGCACAACCTTCCTGAGGCAGAACTTCTTCTTCTAAGCCACTGTGAGTTAAGACTGCCACAGGGTTTAAGGACTTACAGCTCTCTGAAAGCTCTTAAAAACCTAAAAGGTTATTCCTGTAGATGTCGGCTATTTGTGGATATTTTTCCCTGCTTGACCTCACTTTTATTTTATGGCAGCAAGTTCCACATAAATTGGATTGGGGAAAAAAATCCTTGTTTTTTTTAAAATTAGTTCTGAAATTATGTCTTTTCCACTCCTCTTAGAGTTCAAGAGAGTTCAGTGCAGTACAAGTAGGAGAGGAAAGCAGCAAAAGAGATACAGGGAAATTGGAGATGGACAGCAAGCAATGCTGAATCATAAAGTCTTAACAAGAGCCCTACATACACATTCAGAAGAGTTTTTATTCTGGAGCTAAAACACAGAAGCCCTGTCCTGGTGCCAATGGTAGCAAAAAGACACAACAAAATTGAGGACAGAGCCAGGCCACAAATTCAGCTTCAGAGTTGGAGAAGATGCCAATAGGGAGGCATCCAAAGAGCTATCTATCTTCCTGAGGAGGTGGATTCAATCATAGTACACAAGCACATAACTTCAGGCACTAAAAGGATCTGTCAGAAAAAGAATGAGAACAAAAGCAAAAAGCTGCAGACCAAAGCTGGACGTATCAAGTCAGAAACAGAGCGACAGCAAAAGTTTGAGAATGAGGAAGAAACACCAAAAGACACAGCAGAGCTTCTGTCTTGTGAGGTGGTCAAAGACAGAATATTTAGCTGACTGGAAGATGTGTTTTTGCAGAAAAATTAAAAAGCTAACAGACTCAGTACATGAAGAATGGGGTGTGGTTGCATGGCCTGAAACATGGGGAAGCTATGCTGGCCACACTGCCTCACCTTGTGCTCTGTGGAAAATGTATGGCAGATGTAAGGGAATTGATTCAATACAAATCACATTCCCAAAAATGCTTCTCTCCCTAAAGACTGCAGCACTGTAGAAGCCACCAAACTACAGCTATCAAAAGAAGATAAAATTGTTGAAAGGAAACAGAAACACCTCCAGGAATGGGTGGTCATAGATGGGTCACCCCCATCTCATACAAGGAGGCAAAGGTGGGTCACCTCCACCTCATTCAAGGAGGCAAATGCAAGGGACAGCAAAATTAGATGGCTACACCTGATCCCTTCATTCAGGAAAGGAAAGCAGAAGGTTTTGAGAAGACATTTCTTTGCTGTAAAGCTTCAGCAGAGCTGATGGTTTGCAGCAAGGATTGAATGGCTGGGCAAGGAGGACTGGCTTGTACACTCACCTGCAGCATCCTGACACTATTCATCTAGCTCCCAGGATACTGAGAGATTCTATTAACATCATCACAATCCTCTGCTTTAGGAAGGAGTTGGCTAGACTGGTGCTCTACAAACAGCAGCATCAATCAATACCAATAATTCCCAAACTGTAGTGAATATCTAACTATAGGCAGAGATTTGCAGAGAGTAATCCTCCATCCCTCCACCACTGGTTCTCTTGATAAAGACTCCAGCATGGATGCTGCAGGTGCTCCCTTCAGTCCCAAGCAGCCGTGGTGGTCAGGGTTAGCTCTATGGCACTGCTGGGATGGCACAAGTGCTGCTCTGAGCCACTGGGCTCAAACCCTGTGGGAGAAGCACCACATGACCCTCACCCATAGTTTTGGGAATGTTACAGACACAAAATACCACTTCCACTCAAGGATGCAGAGGAGCAAACTCACTTCACAGCCCCCACCCCCTGCCTGAGCAAGCAAGGCCAGCTCCAGCAACCTCCCTCTTCTCCTTTAATCAGCTTTAGGCATGAAAACGGTTTCCTTCCATCAGCTTTTCCTGATATAGTAATTAATGTGCCCTCTTGCAGAAGGAATACAGATTGAAAGGTAAAGCCATTGCCTGGAGAGAGCTGGACTTCCAAGGAAGTGCTAATTAGTCCCTATTTGAGAAATCTAGTTAAAGCAAGTGAGCAGGTGTTGCTAGAAATTGGAAATAATCTGTACAAACATGTTCTTTCCTATGTGACAGCAGAGCTAATTACACCTCCTTGGGTCACCACTCCATTTTACATAATATCTGTCGAAAGCGTATTACCACCTGGCACTGCTTCCAGATGAAACACTTTAGCACTTCATGTCAACAGTGAATTAACCTCTTCTCCCATCATGGCTTGAGAGGAAGGATACTGCTATCAACCCCACTTTCTCTGAGGACAGAGATAACATCTCATGCCTCTCTTCAGACACACCAGGCACCATGCAGTGTATCCTGCTGCACCATCACCAGCAGGTTTTGATCATACAATCATAGAATTGCCTTAGTTGGAAGGGACTTTGCAGATCATCAGGTACAACCGCAAATGCAATGCTGACAAAACCCATCACTGAGCCATATCTCTAAGCACCACATCTATCCATCTGTTAAATATCCCCAGAGATGGAGAGATTCCACCACTTCCCTGGGCAGCCTGTTTCAATGCTTGATAGCCCTTTCAATGTTTCTAATATCTAAACTTCCCCTGCAGTAACTTGAGGGCATTTCCTCTTATCTCAGTTGTAGAGCTTCATTGATGGTGCAGGCTGAGCAGGTGAGAGCTTTCAGTAAAACACTGCATTTTAGCCAGCCTGGGGAGCTTTCACAGAAAGCTCTTTCTCTAAGGGCAAAGCCTGGTCAGCATCAACCACCACGCCACCTTTCTAGCAGCACCACTTTTTCCCCAGCTGTGGTCTCTTACTGCCATGTCTGCAGCCTCTCTTTATGACTAGGCAGATAAACCCAGAATCTTGGGGACAGTGACATTGCTGTGGGACTGGCAGCAGGGTAGTCCCAGCCAAAGCTGAGCAGAAGAGATGCCATCCTCAGCAGCACAGCTGCCCCTGCAGTTGTTCCCAACCTTCCTTATCCCAACAGCTGAGTGTGGCCAGGCTGGATACAAGGGGAAGGGGGAGACAGACCTTTTTTGTGAAGCTGATTCCAGACATACTGCCCTACACACACACCCTGCAAAGGGGGCCTGTTAGGGATCAGCTCATCAGAGCTGGGATCACACTGGGGATGAGCTGGCAAAAACATAGCGGGAGTTGGAATTTACAATCAATTGTATCCCTATATAAATGCTTGGTTTGGGTGCTGTTTTCCTCCCCTGCCTCCTGTTATTTGCTTCAGAGGTCCAGGAAAAATGAGCATTGCTGCCTGTAGGAGTATACAGACACAGCTGACTGTGCTGGTGTCCTTTCCAACTGTGGGAGAGAACACATTCCTGTTTAGTTTTTCCTAAAGCTACTTCTAACTCCCCACTCTGCATCCGCTCAGAGATATCAACTTACATATCAGAGGGACTGACTTGGCTCTGACATTATAACACCTGAATACATGGTACATTAACATGCATTAAGACAGAACAATGGTGATGTTTCCATTCCTGATATGAGGAGCAGAGATACAGAGCATTTCCCTACTGAATTCATGTCAGAGCAGGGGCTAATGGTCCACCGCTGCTTTGTCAGCCTTTTCCAGTCAGGGATGTCCCCTTACTTGATCCCATGGAGGTGATGTGTGGGTGTCTTGGTACGGCAGCAGAAACATGTCTCCCTCTGTCAGGTGGCCTGCTGTGCCCTGGAGACATGTTCTTTCCTCCTCTTTCTCTTCTTTTGGTCTCAGTAAGACTTGCTACTTTGATCTTTTCTTGTAGACCACATTCCTAGTACAATGTTTGCTTTTCCAGAACATCATTATGATGCTGAGTCATGTCAAATTAAAGTTCAAGTATTATGCAGGAGGCTTAGCAGCATCCTACCTGAAACATGGGAACCGGCTCCAGTCTGAAGATGGTTGCGACTCCAGTGTCTCCCAGCCGTGACACTGGCTTTAAAAATAAATCTTGTGAGTTAAAATAAAAGCATACCTTGGATACACCTTTAGATCTTGAGCCACTTAGGTCAAAGATGCTAAGGCTGGATGTGTGATTATTTTGTTTAAGTGAAAGCTGAGATTCATCATTCAAATAACATCTGAAGACAGGACTTGGAGCGAGTACAGTTTCATAAGAATTCTAATAAACTGCCTCCACTGGCTGTGAATTTAACATCCAGAGCAAGAAGTGGTCACCATACATGACTCACTCTAGTCCTGAGGCCCTACTTCTGTAGGTGACATATCAGCTCTTACAATGATGGAGAAACCTGGCCCGCAACAGCTGCTGCACAATGTGACTCTCCGAGTGTCCTGTCCCTGTTATGTGGCACAGGCATGATGAATGTAAATCTGACTTAGCTCAGCTTAAGAGATGAAGAACACAGTATATACTCAGCAAAGCTTATGTGAAGAGTGGTTTTGGGCTAGTCCATAGCTCTAACTGCTGCTGGTGTGCCTGCATGTGACACTGTGTGAAGCTTCCTACTTACCAGCCTCTCCTGCCCCTTCATCCTGAAGCAGCTCCTGTTGACAAGCCATGGGATCAGAAGTACTAGGAGCCAGACTGGACTAGATATCAAGATCAAGCAGGACCCCCCTACATGTTAAGACTTCAGAGGCAGATAAAATAAAAGCACACCTTCCCTTGCTTCAACAGCTGCCATCCAGCTGTGGAGAAGTGTGCTTTTCTCCTGCAAACAAAACCTACCTCTTTCCTCTGCCTTCTCTGATTCTGCTTCAGCCTGCAAAAATAGGCTGTTAATGTGCTCAGCTGATGACAGAGCAGACTTGTAGGGTAGTTTATGGCACCTAATGTACTCTCAACTCAGAACTGTAAAACAATATTCACTGTAGCTGCTATGCTGGGCTTGTCTAGTACAGCTGTATCCAGAAGTATCCTGCAGTTAAAAAAAAGGAAAAAAAAAAAAAAGAAGCTATTAAAAACACTCATACACAAGCCAGGAAACATCTTATTATAGATCTTGGTTTGAAGGAGGGAAATCAAAAACCCATACCCACACTCAGCATATGCACAGCTATATTTGTCTGAGCCATTTATTACCTTCGCCAATGCAATTTCAGTGTTGTCCCCCTCCAGCCTTTCACACTCAAAAAACAAAAAAAGCAACAAACCGCCCCAACGCACAAGATGCTATCACTGTTTTACAGCTGTGGCCTATCCTATTTATCTGAACATTTGCTGATTTGGCATCAGCACAATGCAGAGGAAGGCTGGGATCCGAGTGGAATATGCAGATCACAGTAAACCATTTTTTTTTCTATTTTTATAGCATCGCCCTGCCAGAAGGGCACCGATCAGCAGTGGAGAAAGCATTGCTCTCAATGAATTCCCTCACAAAAGATGTACCTCACCCATGCATTTCTTAGGCCATGGAATTCAAAATAAAAATCTCTGGCAATGATAATGACACAGAACACATGCAAAGTTAAAGGCACAATGGAAAACTTTACAGCTTGGTTAGTTATTGCTCCCGTAGTGCAAGGACTGGAAATTGATGCTGCGAGTACTTATTGAGGAAGGAGGAAGCTTGGCATGGGATTAAAGCAGTGTGCATGCTCATGGGTAAGTGTGGAAGGAACCCAGCCCTGATGTGTAATGAGATTCTCCATAACCAGCTGCAGGTGTAGCTGTGCCAAAATCACCATCAAGCCTGTCACCTCCACTCCACACTGCTTCAGCAGGAGGGAACTTGTGTCCCTGGGTAATTTACACCAGCTCCTCTTGCATAGAACGGATGCACAATTAATGAAAGCTGGAAGCACTCCATTGGCTGGAAGAGCCAAAATGGTTTGAGTAGCTACTTCTGTGGCCTTGATACAGGGAACTTGACTGTGGCCCTGCAACACTCACTTTTATTAATAACCTACATGTCCTGAACATTTTTCTTTTTTGATTCTCACGAGTTGTTTTCACTGCAAAGCTTCCCATGTTCACTCAATTTTGAAAGTTGATTTGGCCAACTGGTGGGATAAGTACCCACAGATGACCTCACCTCCAGAGAATCACCAGCGTTTCTGTGAAAGGTTAGGAACATGGGCAGGGTACTATAGGTACAAATAAGACTCAGCACATATCTTTCCTCTATTGAAAAAAAGTTGGTTTGGTTACAAGACATTTTAAATAAAGATAATACAGGCTGCTTTTGGTAGTACCTAGCCCTTGACTAATCTTTCTTGCACAAGCACTCGAGGTATTACTGAGGGTAAGGGAATTGCATTGCCATGCTAATTCTGTTCTCTGTAACAAAATGCTAGAGATCACATCTGTCCATGACTTTTTTTTTCCATGAAAACCTGCCCTCTTTTGCTACTTTAAACATCTTAGGAAAGACAACTTCGCAGGGACAGAAAGTCTTCTCAGATGTGATTGAGGTAAACTGGTTCATTTTACTCCTACAACCTGCCTGGGCAGAGATGTAGAGATGCGCAGCTACAACAGTGATGTCAAACACCTACAGCAATGTCTTGGTCCTCTAAAATGCAACACTAAGACCTGCCTGGATCATCCTGGACAATATCCAGGCTGTGGAAACAGATAATTATGCAGAAAAAGCTAACATTAGACAAGAGCTACAGGATTTGGTATCCTGAAAGAGGTTACAAGGGCCTTTGGGATTTGTATTATGGGAGCTAGGAGAACAGATTTAAGCACCTGGGACTTGGACAAAACATGGGTCTTCATGAAGGTCCAGCACACACTTCTTGGGGGCAGAAGGGCACATCCTTTGAGCTATGTGGATATATAAATGTACTGCCAGCATTCTGACATATGTATTGGCAGGACCAGCTTTTCTAAATATACATTCCTATGTGTGTATGTGCAGACAAATTCCTACATCTGCTAAAATACAGGAGTCATCCTAAAGAGAATACATTGTACACATCTCTGGGGGATGTGCATATCACCTTACTCACAACAGCCCACACTGAAAGACAACTTTTGCCTAAGCTATGAACTGAAACTCTCAGGAGTGTGCTCCCTAACTCCATGTGTAGGAAGAACCACATAATCAAATAGATGACTGCAGAATACTTCCCCCTCCCACATTCAGTTCCTATTCTGGATCGTGATCACTCACTGAATGAGAATTCAGGATTCATAGTACACCCTTCCATGTGCCTTTTATTGTACCATTCTCAGACTATGCTCTGAAAACAGGCCTATTGATATTCTCAGTGATTTTTGTTTCATCTTTCTATCAACAGCGTGAGCACCAGCAGCAGTGGTGGTGAGCCTCCAGCTCAGGTATTTGGACTCAGACCTGCCAGCTGCCAGTCTTACTCAGTCCTGGGCTTACACTTGCTTAAAGTATATGAAATCTGGGAATTTGTTTGTTAAATCCATATGAACACATTCAAATTTCTCCCCCATCCCTAGAGGTTTAACATAGCCAGACCTACATGTCCTCAGCTGGCAAACGGACCATGCCCCAACAAATTTCATAATTCCCAGCAGTATTACAATTCTAGAAGATGGTTGCCAGAATATTAGCAAGGGACAACTACTGAATTTTCAGTACCTTTAGTTTCAGAAATATATGAACTTCTCCAAATTAAAAAAAAACCAACAAACAAACCAAAAAAAAACCAAAACAAGACAAACAAACAAACACAAAACCACAAAACAGCTGAAGGTACAAACTGCCAGCATGAGATAGGTCAGACTGGTGGCTAAGTCCAAAGTAAGTGATTGTATCTGTGTGGAACATAGCTCACCCTTAATATAGGAGTGATATAGGACCCTTGACAACACCTCCAAAGCAGCCATCTGCCCAGTGTCCAGTCTGCTGTTCAGTGTTTTCTCCTTGCTGTATATGACCATAGGGCATATATGCATCCTTAAACATGATATGTGTGTGTTCCTGTCAGAAAGGCAGGTGAGACCTCATCTACAACAGCATCCAAAGCTGATGCTGTTGAAAAGGCAGGGAACTGGAAGATACTCCCTTCATGGTCACTAAAAATATGGATGTTTTCACACCACCCCTGCACATAGCTGAGATAAAAATAACCTTTCTATAAATGCACCACTGTATTCTGAGGTCAAGTAAGACTTCCAATGAAATCACTCCAAGACATACAGAAAACAATTTACTATTTATCTCACAGAAGAAAGCCCGTGCCTAGTTTTCCCTTGTTTCTTTTCAATAGGGCTCTAAAGCCCCTCGAGGGTAACTATTTCAATACATTGCATAACAAATTATGCTTCAGGGTTGTATATCTACATTGTCGAGTACGGAAGCAGGGTAAAGCTGCCTATTTTCATGAGCTATTTCGAGAAAAGATGGCTAGACCTGGTTTTCTCAGAATCCATCAGCATCACAGTGAATCTTTGTTCCCAAGTGCATATGCCACCACACACATCTCATTGACCTGATGGTTCTCACATATCTCCTCCCAAATAGGCATTTCCCTTCACATCAGAGGATGACCAAGAAGGTGTTCCACTTAAGAAGGTCTGACAGCAAAAGGAAAGAATTCAGCTCATTCCCATGGCAGGCTTCCAACTTTTATCTCCTTGATAACTGACAAATCATGTCAGTTATCTGTGGTTTAAAATGCCTTTCGAATAAGAAATGCTTACACTCAGTTTTGGGAGGTCACTTATTTTTAACTGAAACCTATTCTACCTTGGTGTCTCAGGAAAACAAGCTTGTTCAGCAGAACCAATCCTTTAGAGTCAACGTGTGCTATCAAACTAATGTTACTTTTGGCAAACAAACCAGTATCACCTACTTGCCCAGGCTCATCCATGTACAGCATGGCTGCCAAGGCAAAACAGAATGAAGAAAGGATGACACATTACTAATCTCTAACTGAGCATGTTCAAAGTGCAAATGGAAAGAATGAATATCCTTGAGCCTGTACTCCCCTGTTTATCACCAGAATAAATGTAGCTCTGGCTATGACCAGGTAACTTTTCCCACAGTCTGAGAGAATCTCTATCCTGGAAAGAGGGTCAAGGAGAGAGCTGTGGCTCCAAACATCTTCAGCTCCAGTGTCTGTTGCTGTTAATCACAGCAGCAGCAGGGATGCAGGGACTCTAAAACTGAACTATATGAGACAATCAACAACTCCCACTCCAAAGCAAAAGAGTGCAAAGGCTTGATGTCTGGACTTTGTCTAATGTTCAAGATGGCCTAAAAGTAAAAACCAGGAAACCACAGAATAAAAATCCTTCCTTATACTTTCCTTGCTCTGTCCAGTCACAGACAAGTGGGAAGAAAAGGGAAATGGTTTCCTTCACTGCATCTCTCCACTCTAATCAGCACCCTGCCTTGTCTTTGAGATGGTGGAGCTAGAATGCTGCTTTGCATTTGCTGTCATGTGCCTTGTGCAGAGGATCCTGTGTAAACACTGCAGATCTTGACTTTGCATTGTAGAGATGTGCATACATGCCTGAGTCATGGCTTTGATTTGATTGACAGCACTCTGCTCCAGAAGCCTCTGGAGAGCTTAAGCTCTGGAAGTTTTGTAAGCAAGGATGTTATGTAAGTAGATAGCTATTTTTGTTCAAAGTTGAGATTTGTACTCTACAAGACTAAAAATACATGCATAGAAAGCCAAAGAATGCATTTCTAAAACTCATTAAACAGCCATGCCCTCTCTCCCATGATTCTCACAGTGGTGGCAACTGCAAGAGTCTTCCTGAGCACTGTGGAGAGCAAGGCTTCTCTTTTATAACCAGACTCCTCTTCTACTTTCATCATCTTTGAGACCACAGTTCAGCACTCAGAGCTCCACAAGCACTACAGACACAAAGAAATGTGGTAGCAACACTGAAACAGGTAATAAAACTATCTTAAGCTGACCACAGATGACTGCTGCAGCTGGCAAACCAGGCTGTGTTCCTCATGTGGGGCAGCACCTACCTACAAGCTGCAACATCCCTTCTACAAAATAGTAGCACGGTGACCCCAGATGATGAGGAGGAAGGATGTCCTGCCCAGTAGGTGAGTACAGCACAAGAGATTGTAGACTACTGAGAGAAGGAAAGCAGCTTCAATGCTAGCAGTTGTTTTATATTAGGAGAAGTCAACGCTAGAAGGAAGTGAGTCCTCCACAGGTCCATATCCTGGTCTCAGAGCAGCACATAGAAATAGATGACCTGTCAATGCAGCATCGTCACTTCTCTGCCCTGTCCAAAACTGAGCGATGTTGGGTCAGTGTCTTAAGCAAAGGTCCACAGAAAGGCCTTCATAAGACAGCCAAACAGAAAAAGTCAGCATGACTTGGTTTCTCCCTCTGCAGCGTTGCCCAACCTCCCCCAGTGTCACCACTATACATATCTTGTTGTCTGGGAGGTTTGGAGTGGGAGCCAAAATGAATAGAGTGGAGCTCAGACACAAGCTAAGCCTTTGCTTCTGCCCTGTGAGATTTTTAGATGGAATAAATCCATCCTATTATCATTTAGATCCTTTGGAGGAAAAAAAGAACCTCACTGAACTTCTAGAAGATTGTCTACTGTTAGAGATTTCAGACAGTTAAATGATACTTGCTAATTCTGGTGCTCTGCAAGGCCCAGTCATCTATCCTTGCTGGCAGGACTAGTAAGGACTTTGGTCTGCACAAGAAATAGTTATTCATCATCAGATCTCCTTGCCCCTTATGTAAATGTTCTGCTTAATCTCAGAAGAAAGGAAAGGGGGGAAGCTATAAACAAAAGTAAGCAGTTATTTTTGGAAAAGAATTTTCTTCCTGGTGTATGTGCCTGTGTGCTTGTGTAAACAATTATCTTCTGCATTTCTGTCAGCTTATCTAATCTCTTAAGCAAATACCAAAGTTGTGGGTTTTATTTCTACAGCCTGGCTGCATTCATCAGCTTCTCCAATGGACCCCTTCAGGCTCTCCAAGTACCGTGGCCTCTCACGGTGGTGTCCTTCAAGGCAAATGAGCTGCAACTGATGTACAAGGAAGAGAATGGCCCTTGGAGTCATTGCTTGATCCCATGTCCTGCAAAGGCATAAAGCCCTACAGCTATCTACCTGCATATTTTACCTGATTATTGCATGGGTTTTAGTTTCATACCTCATCATGCTAAGCACACAGGGGTGATTTTTGGCTGTGCACCACCACCCCCCCTGGTCACCAACATCCTCTGAAACACACACTTACTGCTGTCACCTCCTCAGAGAAGACTTTTCCCACACTATTAGATGGGAAAGGGCACTGCCCAAGTGTCCCTGAAGCATGCTGGAATATCCTACCCTGAGGCTGGAGTAGGCAAGGCAAAAGGGATTTCAAAGAAAACAATGTACCTGCAGTTACAGACGGATGAGTGCTTTGTGGAGGGGAACATGCAGGACAGATGAATAAGAAGAAAATCAGCTTTAGGAGCAGAAACAAGCTGCCAGTGGCAATGGAAAAGCTCTCAACAAGAGGCAGCAGTCTTGTGTGCACTGATAAGAGATAGGGTTAAGTGAATGGAACATCACATGCCTGGACCATTCATGGCTCTCCTTTCTAGCAAGCAACAAGCTCTGGAGGTTGATAACACTGGAATGTCACATAATGTAAGCGCTAAATAAAACCCCTGCTATGTGCTGCTTTAAATATTCCCAGGAACTCAGGACTTGTTCTGTAAGCATCTGATCTGAAGCTTAGAGAAGGCTCTTCACTTGAGCTTGTGATAATGCTGCTGACCAGGCTGGAAGGCAGGCAGAAGTGAGGAGGTTTGAAACACCACACTGACCTTGCTGTGTGTCACATCATTTTCACCAGGACCAAAGAGATAACCAGAGAAAGAACAGAGAGAACAGAGTGACTCAAGTGCCAGGTTTGCTACAGTGATAACAAGCACATCATAAAAAAATTTAAAAAGCAATTGTTCCACTTGTGCCTTGTTTCTTATGCCTCTCTCCCCAGCCTCTCACTGCTGCCTGATGACAGAGGCACAAGCCTGTACAAACCTTTGGTGTCCAACAACAGATGTCACTTCCTATGAGGAATCATCAAATATACTAATTTTAACTACTTAGCTGAATTCCCAATCCTGTTGAAGCAAGAGTTCTGTCAGTGCATTCAGGCTCAGAAATTAAATGGTAAGACTATGGTCACAGTGCAAGCCCATGGCAGAGGGAGACTTCAGTCCAACCCAGCCTCCCAATCAAACCTAGTTCTCCATTAAAACCTGCAAGATAATCCTTCTTTCAGTGCAAGAAGTCTCTGTTTCCTTCATCCAGCTACCCAAAGTTCAACACCTGTTGATAGTCTTAAGCCAGAACAGATGGGTGAAAATGGGTAATCCAGAAGTTCAGACTCCCTTGTTCTCAGAGTTTCAGAATCCTTCAAAGGACAAGAAAACATAGCAGAGAACAGGCTTATGAACAGCTGCTTTACCTCCCACCTCTAGTTTTATGCTTCGGTAAACCATGGCAAGGTTTCCAGACTGGTCTTGCAGATCGAGGAGCTGTGGTGCTCAGCATCCTGTCCCAACACATTAACACACTGATACTGAGAGCAGCGAATGCCCTTGCTACAAGTACAGTCAGACAAGGACCACACAGACACAACATCTCTGAAAAATAATTTTAAAATAAAAAAATCAGGACAGCAAAATCTCTAGTTTTATCAGTTATAACTGCTGATACCCAAAACCTTTCCCCCAGAAGCCTGAAAACAGTTCATAAGATCATAGTCAGCTAGGTCAGAAAGGACCTTTCAGATCATTGAGTCAAACCATTAGCCCATCTCTGAACTCTGAACTTATTTGTCTGAACTCAGCTTTCTTTGCTCAACCACCACCTGCCACACTGCAAAGTGGAAAAATAACCACTTCTTGTGAAGCACTTGTGGAAACCTTTCAGAGGGAGGCTACAGACACTTTGCTTTTTGTCTTAATTCTCTGTTATCTGGAGCATAGCAGGAAGAGAATGCTCCAGGGCAAGAAGGCAGGATGGGTACCACCCCATAAACAAAGGGCTGATGCCAAAGCACCATGTGGTTGACCAAGCTCAGACACCCTCCAACAAAGTTTGATGGCCATAGCTGGTGCCATTTCTGCTTCATAGCTTTCAGTGTGTTGGAGCTGGCTGGGATCTTTCACCACAATGTGTAGGAAACTCAGAGCTGGGTCTAGAAAGGCAAATTTACAGTCATTCTGCTGCAGTGACCAAGCTCTCCATGGACCAACTTGGTGGGAAAGCAGATATCAGAAATCAAACAGAAAAACCACCAGGCTTTTCAGCAAATCATCCATAAGATGGCATAGTCTAAGATAGAGCCTCTAAAGCCCTTAACTCTTGCTGTCAGCTAGTTTCTTGATTCTGTTGCATAATGGAGCCTGGGCAAAACCCACATTGCTATTTACTATGCTAGAGTGGAGATCCCTTTGCTGGAATGGAGTGAAGCCAAATAGAAATGCATGAAAATCGGCTAAACCTTGAAGGGCAAAAATCAGATCAACTCATCTTCCCCCGTTTCCCTCCCACAGTACCAGGGCTGAATAGTGAATACATGTCTATATAGTCTGGCCAAACCCAGAGCCAGGGTGACTCAACTGCCATGGGCTTTAGGGTCAAAGGCTAAATTCAGCTCGCACAATGAACTCAGTGTGGTTTTGTGGGCACAGACTAGACCAGAACTTCAGTCCAATGGTTTGAGGAAGGGGGAACAGTTTTGCTCTGATTTAACCAGCAAATGTTGCCATTTCCTAGCAAATTCCAAGCTCTGTAGAAATTTTGCTGCACTGAATTGCTTTAGGTTAGTGACTGGGCACTGGCCAGATTTTGGAGCGGGCTCCTGTGGGACATGAGCACTCTCCATCCTGTTGAACATTTTGTCTCAAGACATTCAGCCCTCTTTCCAAGGGCTCCCTCTCTCTGCAAACCTCATTAGGGGATGACTGAGGCATAGCTTCAAACTTTGGGCAATGTCACCAGGCTTTTCTTTACTTGCTCATCTTATAGCCACAATTTAGCTCTCTGTTTACTCTCTTTGAGCATCTCCAGGCAGCTCCCAAATGTCTCACAGCCACCCACTCACTGTTACAAGCTTATCACATTCCAGTTTTAAGTGTTTAATGGATTTCCTCTGCTGTTAAAAGCAAAATAAGATCTGTCTCACACAGAACTACTACAACATGGAGAGGAAATCCAAGAGGGATGAAAGGAAGAGCAAAGGAGAATGAGCAGACTTCCAAGAAGGAGAAAGATTTCCAGCAAGGAAGTAGCACCCAGCACAGCAACACCTGCTCTCTTGGGCTGACCCAGGACCTGCTCTGTGGCTTCAGCCAGGGTTGGCCGATTTACTCCACCACCATTTATCTATGCCTTGCCACTAGCCAAGGTGTCTACAGGGTGAAATATATCACTTTTTTTTTTTCTTCCATTTATTAACTATGATTTCACTTCAGTCACTGCCTGCAGCTGTAGCCAGTTCTCAAGGAAGTACAGGGAAGGTAGGAGGGTCTGGCAAGTTGGACAGACTCTAACCAATGTTCACAACTCATATTATTCCTCTCAGGAAATGCATAGCCTAGATTTGCCTTAATGTTTTTTCAGGTGATACACGCCTTCTATTACTGCTTGTGCCAATTTTGGCTTACATCCATTCAGGGGTCTTGCAGCAGTGCCAGCACAGAGACCATGGCATATGCATCTGGCAGACTAAAATGTGGCACTCTAATGACATCCACTTTGTAATTCTTTGTCCCAGTGAGTGGTTTTTAACAAAAGGAATGCTTATCACTGGTGGCCAGCAGTCAGTGTCACTCAGGAGCTGCCTGGTCACCATCTGGGAGCATCCAGGTGTTGAGAACACAGATGTATCAGCATCATCTGTGATACTGGGAAGGCCAAAGCCATGGACTGACTGAACAATGTTGTCCTCCACATTGTGCAGAAGCTATGTTCCTGCTAGTCCTGAAAGTGAGTAACCCAAACCAGTCCTTGGCCTCTCTGACTCCACAGAGAAGGAGGAGGTTCAAGTTCACCCCAACACCCTTTCAGGCAGCAGTATCTTTACTAAAACTAAATTAAAGAATTCCAATTAGATCAGGGAGAATGACAAAACCAAGTCTCTGCTACACAATTTCATATGGCAAAGTAGCCTTCAAACACTGTCTGTAATCAGACATTTTGTACCCTGGCCAGAGCAAAACCAGATGTCAGTATCTTTAGATACAATGATAAATCCCCTTCCCATCTATTCTCCTCTTACATGAGCTTCATAGTAGGACCAAAATAACTTGATGGTTTTCCGAGGTTTTCTGGTTGCAGTTCCCCTGATATTGCCAATAACTCAGTCATGTCATTCACACCACATGGGTGTGAATAAATAGACCTCAAGCAGTTCTCCAAAGTCACTTCTTGAAGTAATGGATGTTGGTCTTCCCATTGTCTTGTGCAGCTTCAGTTGATATGTGAATTAGCAACTATGAATAATTAAAGAGAATTTCTAGTAACTGGGGTGCCACTTACACTAGTTTGGGGGCACAACTGAGCGAGCTGACTGGTAGGGGAATTATGACAGAATTGCTTTCTGTGTCAACCATCTCTGTTTCATGCTGCAACAACAACCTTTCAAAAAGCAGAGGAGTCAAGCTTTGGCACATGAAGATCATCTGCCATCAGATAACCTTCCAGGGACAATGAAAGTCTTGACCCAAAAAACATTCTGCATTGACTTTAAGAGCAAGAGGAAGAAGGAAGGAAGTTTTCTAAAGTTATTTTTTAGTAGAAAGGTACAATCCAGAAAGGCTAGGGTGCATTCTAGTGTCTTATTGGAGCTTCATTTCCTTTCAGTTACATATTGTAAACTGTTTTCAGCACAAAGGGCTGAATATCTCAAAAACCTAAATGAAGAAAACAATGCTTGCAAGATGCTATATTTACTCTTTTATCCACTCTCCCCTCAGATGGAGGATTTCTGCCATACCTGCACAAAACAGCTTATCTTTGACATCCACATTGCAACCTTGGTTATCCAGATGTGACTGAGACCAACTTTCACCATGGCAAAAAATCATGCTGCAGAGTGGGACAATTTTCTCCAGATGTGCCAACCTGATCTCTCTTCCAAAGCAGAGGGTGCAGACAAAACTGACATAAGCATCCAAGTGCCAAGTCTGAACATAACCCCAGCCTACCATCTTGCTCTGCTCCACAGGGATCCTTAACCAGCCTCTTCCATGGCAGAGGTGTCCCCTTTCACACCTCTCTCTGCAGATATTTCTGGGCAATGACTATTGTCTATTTAGGGAAACACTTCCAAATTAATTCCTTTATGGTCACCCTTTTTTTGCAGTCATTCTCTGGTTCTCCTTCTTATTTGAGATGCAAACTCTGCTACTGGGATGCCTTAAAAGCTGCCAGGGCCACAAGCATTGAGATATTTCCCTTCAAGCCCTTCACGAGCACTCACCTGGACACCCAGGCAGCCTTCTCCATTGAACCAAATTCCTCCTTAGCTCACATCCCCAACTCCACAGTCATCCCATGTCCAGAGAAGGGAGATAGAATGAACTGCAACTTCCCCCTGTCAGAGCTTAAGTAACCTTAGTGCAAAGAAATGTTTTCCTGGTATTCCACCTAAGATTCCCCTCACTCAGTTTAGCCCACTGTTTCTACTTGACCCTTCTTCAACTACTCCTTCATCCTGAGACCTCTAACTGTATTTAGCTGCATTTCTGAGATGCTTTAGGCGCAAGTAACTCAGGTTATCAACTTAGATGGCACACCAACAGACATGCATGCATTCAACTGCCCTTCAGATGTCCCTTATTTGAAGTTTTGAACTACCCAGTGAGATTCTTTTGAAACTGTTAAGAAAAACAACACCAGTCGTATTTCTACATCCCCTCCAAACTTTCTGAGGGAGTTACTTGGATTGTTCACCCCATGCCTGCCTCTTGTCAGACATGGTATTCCCCATGGCAGTCTTGATGGTATGCACACAAGGAATCAAGACACATGCATGGCCTCTGCTTCACATAAAGCAGTGACAGAAGTGTTGGAAAGGGGCAAGAGAAGAACAGAAAAATTGTTTGGAGATCTCAGTTCCAAGGGGGAACTTTGCAAAAATCTCTCCCAGGAACAGAGGCGTTGCTTCTGCTGTGAGGCAGTCTCTCTGAAGCTAGTTGCACCTAAGACACAGAAAGCATGGTTGCAAACATCTTATGTTAGGATATAATCCAATTGTAGGGTACCAACAGAAAAGATGAGGTGTTTTGTAAGACGCAGGCGTGCTGTGGCTGCATGACTGACTGTTACTATTTACAAAATCAAAAGCCATCCTGAAGAAAATTTACAGAAATAAGTCTGATATCAACTTTTCCATGTTTTCTATGAGTTTTCATTACTTCCCCCATAAAAACTTTTTTTAAATTTAAAAAACTAAGATGTGGAGTGATGCAGAAATATTGCAGAATACTGCCTTCTGTGGGCACCATTTAACTACACTGAAAATTATTTTGTAAATTAACTCCCTCTACCTTTTGATATTTATTAACCCCTTAATATTTGCCACACCTTCTCCACGGAGGACTTCATGTCCATGTCTGCAACATGGACAATTGAGCCTTATGTTCTAGATTTCTCATAGGCTTCCTTCCCAGTGATTTGCCTCCTTTCAGTCATTTAAAGACCTTTCTCCTTTGTAGCAGCACTTCTGTTTATAAGGATGAGTTACAGGCAAAGAATTTCTTTGTCAAAAATGGTCCAAACTGGGCCCTGTGAAAATTCTTCACCAGTTTCTCCCTGAAACACTGTTTCATTGAAGATTCATGAGACAGACCAGAAAGTTCAAATCAGCAGGCAAGTTTCTGATTTGGAGCAAAACTCAAAGGTAAGACAGCTTCCATTCTGCTTGAAACAGCTCTGAAATCTCCCCTGTCAGCAGGCCTGTCCTTTGCAAAGATGTGCCTGCTGGGAACCATGCTGTTTCCTGACAGGATGGGTGAGGAATCCAGAGTGCTGATGAATAACTCAACAAAACCTTCAGGACTGACTTTGCATCTCCCTGTTACCCTTACCTGAGCTTGTGGATTAATTAACAGATTTTCAGATTTTGACTATGCTCAACCATTGCTAAAGGGTTAATACCAGGACTGCTTTCACAGATTGAAAGGAGGTTTGGTACAGCTTCCCTTTCTTCCCCTCCTCCTCCCTTCTCCACTTCCTCTTCTGCCTTTTCTTTTTAAATAGATCTTTGTAGAGCTTAAAAAAAAAAATTGCCTCTCTGATGGCTTTGCTCTCCCCTGACTGCTTGGGGCTATCAGAGAACCAGTCAGAGGGTGGCTTTTGTAACAAGGAAAGCTTCTTCCAGGCAGAGGAAGACACTGCCTAGGGCTTCTATATTCACAGCCTTTCTATTTCTGGCTCTCCCTTTTCGCAGGGCTTTGTTTGCTAAACCCCAACTCCCTCTGCCCCCATGGACGTTAGTGAGCATATTTACCTCACAAGCAGAATAAGCAGAAAAAATCCTCAAACAACTGGCAGAGCCCACCCTGGAGATGAGTGGCTTTGCATCTTAACTCTCTGCTTTTTCTCCTTCCAGGGAGTTTGCTGGAAAGGAGACTAATTAATAGGAATGGCTTTAACAGCTGAAATATTTCTTTGTGGACTCTAATTTGTCTCTTGAGGTGGAAAGCAGAAAGTAATCCTGCTTTCAATATAGGCAGAGGCAGACTGTGCTGGTACTGAGCCCAAAGCAATTTGAGAAAGGTCACTGAAATAATGTGATGCACAGGCTCAAAAAGCCCCTAGGATCTCTGAGGGGCTGGCACGGGATGTTCAGGTAAATTAAATGGCCCCAGCACCTCCCCCACTCCCTGACAGAAGGCTTTCTGCCCATGGCATCAGCTCTTCCAAATGCAGCATCAGAGATGTGACCCCCTCCTGTACCTACACAACAGGCTGGTCCTCCTAACCCTTGCCTCCTGCCTTATCCTGTGCAGCACCACTGGATATTAGCACCAGCAAGTACCAGCACCAGCAGCAAACGCTCAAACAGAAGCCAGCAGTCAGCAATTTCTCTCCATCCCTCACCACTTCTGTGTGCTTCCAGGCTCTCAAGCCAGGTCACAGCTCCAGTGCCCAGCTTGTAAACCTCCAGCCCCATTGGTTCACTCAGGCCACTGATGGTAAATCCAGGCTGCAGCCATGCTTTGCGTGGGCTTAGCACTTTGCCAATTCTGCCCAGTTTAGAGAGCCTCTGAATGCTGGCTTTTCTCTATGTCTGTCTCTCACACAGTACAAGGATCCAGTACCACCAGTTTAATTTTACACTACACAGTAGCATGGTGACTTATCCCACTAAGCTACACTTAAGCATAGCTAAAGCAGGTCACACTCAGCTTTACACCAGATTTCGAGGCAATATCTGAAGTTTCTTGTTACTTGCCAAGGTGCCTAAAATACAATCTGCATGGGAATATATTTGCAAAACTGCATATTACTATTATCTGTCTTTCTACATTAGCTCTCTTCCTGAACCTCCTGCTCAAAAATTTTCATCAGTCTTCCTGCAAGGGTCCATTTAGGCCAATCTCACTAGCGAAGCATGCAGTTTGCTCTCCCATTTTCTGAGGGCTACAAAGCACTCTCCTGCAGATTTTCCATGAGTAGTTCTTTGAACTTTTTTCCCCATGTCTCTCAAAACAAGCTGGTGTTCCAGTTTACGCCTGTCTGACACCTATCTTAAGGTCAAGCCAATTAATTCACTTCTTGCCCACAGCAGCTGAGGCAGTCACTTTGCACCAACCTTTAAGCATTTTCATCATCTCCATCTGACTGCAGGGAGGTTTATTGTCACTGCAGGTCACTGGTGACCTGCAAAGTCACCAAAAGTATATGCCACCTTCCCAGCACTCCCTGGGGCTATCCTGAGGAGTATATGTCTTCTTGTATCACTCCCTTTCTGAACTTCAAGCCAGATGGTCCTTCAGCAAAAGAGTTCTCAATCTTGGTGCAAATTTCTCCAGAATCTGGCATAGCAGCATTTTGATAAGGTACAGATAACAAGAGTATGTAGTGGTTTCCATCAAGATGTGAAGTCATCCTTTTTCCGGGAAGGGACCATCAGGGACTTGGCTGTCATCCTGGATGATTCTCCAGCCTGCCAGCTACCCTGACAAGGCTGTATCTGCCTACATCAACACAGTCCCATTCACTTCGCATCTTGCTAACTCACCCAGTTTCTGCGTTCTCATGTACAGCCCATCTCTTGGGTTCTTTTGCTCTCAGCACACACATTTTCTCATCTGGTATCAAGCAGATGTAAAAAATATTTGTGTGCTCCAGTCACAAGTGAGCATCAGTATCATCTGGTGCAACTGGAGTTATTTCTGGTGCAGCTGGAGTTATTTCTCCCCATAATTTCCAATGGGTCACCAGTGGACTTGTCAAACCCAGCTCTTGAACACTTGCTGGGAGCCTCAGCAGGGAACAGGGCTTGTCAGAGCAGCAACATGTCCTTTCATTTTCACAGAAACTCCCAAGCAGCACTGCCAGAGAAACAATATTCCCTCCCTGTTGGCCAGTGCCTGGATGAACACTGTGAACCCAGAGGCAAAGGACTTTCATAGCCCATTACCCAGCCTCTTGAGCCATGCAGTTCCCAGCTGCCACTGCTAGACAGATCATTGTGCTACACAGAAGCTCAGCCTCTGTTCTTTTTCTCCTCTGATCTCTAGCTTGGAAACAGAGTGTGAAAACGCATTTTCCAGTGTTCAAATGTTTTTCCTTTCCTTCTCAGCAGAAGATCTTCCCCTAGTTCATCATCTTGAGGATGCAGGGAAGAAGACACTCAGCATTGTAATGTTATGTTTACCTTCGTGCATGATGGAAGAGGATACATGCATTATCACTAGCAATGTGAGGAAGAAGCTGAGAATAAGTGGTGTTGTAACTTAGAAAGTTCAGGCACAGCCATATGAAAATGGAGTGATGTGTTCTTTTATCTCAGCCTAACTCCCAGAGGGACACTATACTACAATTCTCTTGCTGAAAACTAGATGCACCTTCAGTCCCACAAGAAGGAACAATCCCTTCTTCTCTGGTTAAAATAATAATTAGATATGATTATTGGAAATATCAGGAAGCATTGTTCACATCTTGAAACTCTGCAACGTTTGCTGACTTCCATGACTACCTACAAGGGAAGCCTAGCAGATCCCGAGAACCAAGGCAGAAAATCCCTCCCCTACCAGCATACAATGGTATCTTATAGATATTTTCACCAATAAACAGCAGCATTCTTTGCAGATGAAAGCAGCATGTTATCATCGTTACTACACTGGAGAGCAGCCAGAAGGTGACAAGGCCAAGGTTAAAGAGCAGCAATGGAAACAAGACAGTTTAGGAAGAGAAGCAAAACTATGTCCTCTAACCAACCCTTGTCAGAAGGTTCCCCTTTTCAGAGAAAGCCTCTGGAAACTGTTCTTTAAAGGGCTTCCAAAAGCCATCCAAGAAACCAGGATGGGGCTTACCAAACCTGCTATTCTTCCCCTACGTGGATTCCCCCATTTTAACTTCCTTTTATTCAGCAGCTCAGTGCTAACTCCAGATAAAACTGCACTAAAACATCTCAATGACACAAAGAGAGGAACACACCTGCCTGGCCCTCTGAACTATTCTCCTAACCAGAAGAGCCTAAAGTAATACAGATAATGGTGGAGAGACTCAAGATTCATAGAGGCAAGACCTGCCACGCTGTCAGGTAGTCAGGTTATCAGGGGAGGATGTGTCTACAATTCCATAGTTCATCCATAGTTCCAGATCCCAGCTGTGCATCAGTCCACAGTGAAACTGTGCAGGTTGATGGGTCTCTGAGCTGGGAAGCTAAACTATGATCCTCATCATCACATCCTTCCTCACCCTGAAGCAAAACCCATCCATGAACACTGGGACAGCTTTCTTATGAACCCCTTCCTAGTGCAAGCGCTTTCTGCTGAAGTCAATGCCACAGATTTGTCTCTGTTTACAAGCAGAGGCCAGTGCTGAAGGTAGAGCCTCATTTACAGTATAAAGCACAAAAACTAGGAGATCATGCCTACTCCCTCAAATTCAACTGGATAGATAGAAACTTGACATCCTCATTTCACAGAAAGCCTGGCAGACCTTGGGTGACAAAAGGATTTTCCCAAAAAGGCTGTGGCAGTCTGAGTCCACAGGTGGCATTACACTCCACCACAGCCCTTCTATAGCTGCTCATCACCACTGACACTCACAGCACTGTCTCTGCCCCAATGATCAGCATGTGCTTGGCACCAGCTCACCTTCTGACATCCATAATCCAGCACTGTCACATCACAGCAGGATGAGGAGCAGCAGGGCACAATGACCGATGCCTTGTTGAAATGCAGTGTGTCCACCCCCAGGAACTGCAAACACACCAAACATGAAAGGACAAGCAAAGGGTGCAATGAGATCATCCTGAACATTCAGGGCAGTTTAAAGGGAGCAGGCATGAAAGTTTTACTTTAGTTAAAGTTCTGCCATCCAACTGACACATCCAAACCCTTCATCTGGGGTGAATCCTCACTTGGACCGGCACTTTGGTCCTTACAAGGTACTTCCTAATGGCCTATTGATTTCAACAGATGCACCAGTAAATGTGATTCTGAGAAAGCAACAGCCCAGCAGCAACTGCAAGTTCATGTGCTAAAGCCCTACTGTTTGTAGCAAGAACGGAAATTAACATTGGGAGGGTCAAATATTGTCAGGTCAATGTGACGCTCATAATTCTGGTAACAAGCTGCCCACCTCTGGGGAGCACAGCCTCTCCTCTGTGCTGTCTTCAAAATCTATGTCAGCTCCTGGTTCAGCTTCCCAAAAGCTCTTGACACCTTCCCAAAATCCCTCCATCCTGATTCAAGGAAACATCGCTTGCTATCCTTGTCCCAAAAAGCCATCTATCCTCCAGTCCCAGGTAGGGGGTGACGTCCTCATGAGCATGGTCCCACCAAATCACTGGGCCTAGGAAATGCAATGAGGAGGTGCAGAGCAGCTTGGCCACGTGACAAGGGGTCTGCCAGGCAGCATTATTTGGGAACAGTCTCTGCTGAGGAGCAAAGCAAGGGCTGAATTTCTATTCTGGAGCTGTTCACACTTCCTGTTTGGTGCAACAGTTTCAAAGGGGAATTATTATTTACAGGGCTCTGGTCACATCATTCCATTGTTCCCAAGCAGTCAGGAGATTGCTAGGAGAGTGGAAGAGAGGGCAGAGCATCCCAGCAGGCTGACCTAGCCACAGCTTCCTGCCAGCAGCGGCACTTTGCAAGGAGGCAGAGCAAGGGGCCAAGTGGAGTCGGTGATTTCCCACCTCCTGCCATGGGAGTAGCACAGAAAGGGGCAGTCAGCTGGCTGGGAGCACAACTTCTCCCTCCCCAGACATCTTCTGACAGCAAAAAAAGCAGATGACATGGAAGTTTTTTCCCCTCTGGCAATCTAGAAGATGGAAATGCACTCTGAAGCCCTTGTAGGCCCAATGACAGGAGCTTTAAATCCTGTTGAGTGATATCAGCTTCTCAGCTGGTCCAAAGCAAGACCTACCCAGAGTCATGTTTTTTGATGCACACAGATCAACTTCATGCTACAAAGTGTCACAGTCCCTTCTGCACAGGCAAGGAGAGGAGCCTTCTGCAAAGGTAGTATATGTCAACAGGGCTCCAGGAGAAGACCACAGACCCTATCAGCCCACCCTACGAAGTGGGGGCACGCAGTAAAGCAGAGGGCAGTAGAGAGAAAACAGGAATTTCAGCCAGGGAATTTGTAGGGGAAAGAGGAATACAAGAAAGGAGGAGAAAGCAGACATGGCAAAGAGAAGCTAGAAGTAACTCCCATGCACACAGGACCCCTCAGACAGAAGCAGCAGAGAATTTATAAAAGCCATTTCATGGGTTACCTCTGCATGTTGTTCTTCAGGATTGCACAGCATCCCTACTTAATACAGAGGAAGTCATTTTGCTCCTGATGGAAAGAAGGGGCAGAGACAGAAGAGATGCAGTAGGAGAACATCTTGCATTAGTACTAAGTCACAGCTGAAGAGAAAGGCCTTTTCTAGGCTGAGGGATGGCAGTAAATCTCTCTGATTATATTCTTCACCTGTGCCAGAAGAGGCCTGACCTGCATCTCCTAGGGCTGCACATGAATGAATGCAATAAAGATCATGAAACACCATGATGTTAAAGCAATGGGGGTTTTGCAAGTTCACATATAAGTAAAACTCTGTTTCAGCTCAGTCCATAGAGGGAACTGAGTGACCATTTTTTTCCTACACTTTGAAGCCTCCCTGAAATTGTACTTGCAGGACCACCTACACTTAGTGCTGGTTGCATCATGGGCACTGTTTTCCCGCAGATCAGGACTCAGGCTCTCCCTTAAAGAGCATGAGAAGAGACAAAGAATTTCAGCCAAAATGATGTATGCATGCACAGCTTGGTATGGGAGAAAGATCTGGCCTCTCAATTTTGACAGTCAGCTTCAGAAGCCTCAGAATTTTACCTGCAGCATTTGCTAAATTATCAAGTAACCACATAATGCTTTGCTGAATGAGAACTTCTGCTTCTCTGTACCTTTGGTATGGGTTTGTACATGATTTTTTTTTTTTTAAGTTTCCTTTCCCTGTTTCATTTCCTCTTCAAATTCCAAAACTACTGCCTGTGTGCAAGGATAGCAGCTGTTTTATTCCTGGAATTAGCACTCAGTTACTGGACAGACAAACACTGGGCTTTCTCAGGAAACTCAGCTTTCCTGATTTGTTGCTGTTTTCCTTAGGCTGAAGCTAATATCTGCTTAGAGCCAGAACAGACATTTGGAAAGAAAGAGCTCACTTCTTGTCAGAAGCAACATGCATCCTTTCAGAAACAGAAATATTTTCACTTTCCAATTTCAGCAAGACGTTTTGGCAGCATTATGAATCCAAACCTTTGGCAGAATTGCGCAGGTGTGGAGAAAAAGAAGCTTCACTGAAATATGAAAAGCAAAGAGGGCCACAGCTCAATACTGCATGAAGGGCACAGGAGTCCTTCCCACACGGCCCTTGGTGTCTGCAGGGCTTCTTGCTCAAAGTTAGTGCAGAAAAGGGTACCTTGCTTCCCTGTCTCCCTAAGTGGCCTGCAGAGCTGCAACACTTCATACTTCCACATGCAAAAAGAGCAAAATCCATTCTGGAAGCCAGAAATTTGTATTTCAGACTAACAACCCAGCTATGGAGAGTGCACCACAGATGTGTCTTCTCTGTGACAGTCAACAGGTCATTGGGAAAAGATTAAGGCTTCCATGCATAGAATCTTTGGTTTGCCAAAGATCTGTTTCCAAGGGCTGGAGGAAAGCAGCATTGTGCTTGCACTGCCACAAGCCTCCTGGAAGCAGAACAAATGCTGTGACAAACTTATTTTCTGCCTCCAGGAGGCTCAGTTAAGTCCAAACATGCTCAAAACAAGTACTGAAACCTCTGGGTGCTGATCCAGTACTGAGTGAAGCTTCCAAAAACATGAAGTTCTCTCTGCTTTGCTGGAACAGCCACTCTGAGGAATGAGACAGACTTGCACTACAAACTATTGAAAGACTCACAGCCTCTAACAAAAAAGCCCAGTGCCATTTTCTGAATGAAAAGGCTTGAAAGAAGAAGGGTAGACTCTTCACTTTCAGTTCAGACATCCCATTTCATCTCACTTCAGGTCTTTAAAACTCTCCTAGGAAAGGGAGGTAATGTCCTCTGGTCTAGTTGGTTCTCACCTAACCCTGCTGCTCACCTGCCTCTCTCCTTCCATTGCCTCTCCTCCATGTCCACGTGCAGGCTTTGTCTAGCCCTTGAGCCCATGTTCCTCTCTGGCAAATGTGACTCTGCAGCACTTACTCATCACTCATATCTGCACAAACCTGCTCAGGAAGATTACACACATAATTACTTGCCCAGCTACCTTGCAAGCATAACCATGTCTTTGCTGCTGGTTTTCAGTTCTCTCACCTGATCTCATTTCCACAACTGGGGAGCTACATTCCCTAACCTTCCCTCATGCTTACCATGGTGTTAACTTTGCAGATGTGAGAGAGGGTGAAGAACAACCAAATTTCCACACCACTGCTTTAGCTCCCAGGAAACTGATCATGCCAGTCACAACCTCCCCATGATCTCTCCTCAGATCTCACCCAATTCTCACCAGTTCTGGTGAAGATAAATGTCCTCCACCAGCCATCCCACACAATTGCACATCCAGGGGTGTAAAGCCCACTTCTCCATGGGTCCTGCATGAACATGGGAGGATGTTAATGATGGACAAAGCTGGGTGTGCAGCTAGGTGGCAGCTGAGGCTGGGGACATGTGCAGCACGTGTGCCAAGACATCCCTGTGGACAGTGTGCTTGGATGGAAACACAGAGAAGAGCAGCACCTTCAGGAAGTAAATCAAAGGCAGTTGGGCTAGGCCACCACACTTAGATATGAAAGGATACAGGACAAGCCATGTGGGATGCCATCATCATCTACATTGTAAGAGCTTGTTGTGCCTGACAGCAGGAAATAGCTGAGCAGCTATTGCCCAGAGGCATTACACAAGTAGTTGACAAAGTAATGTAAAGTAGCAAAGTAATGAAAGTTTGTGTCCAGGCAAACACACTTTCAGGTCTGAAAATTCCCTTGAGAGCAATAGAACAAGTCACTGGTGAAAATGGGGAAAAGACAGAGTGTGAGAGTGGAGCCTCAGCATCTCCTCCTGCTCCACCAGGAACCACCAAAGGCTGCCTGCTCCTTTCCGAGGCTGGGCTTCCCCAGCACAAAGCGTTTACAAACTGGGGGTCCAGATAAAAACAGCAACTAGTTTGGTTTTAGCATTGAGATTTTTTTTAATCCTCCTAAACAAGCATGTTTTTGATCGTGCATTTTTGTATTGGTTTTCTGCTTGTTTTTAATGTGACCTGAGTTCTCTTTTCCTTCTTTTTCTTTCCATTTCTGAACCTTCAGCATGCTTTACTTTCTCTAGGTTTTCTCTGTAAAAGAAACACAGAAAAAAAAAAAGGGGGGTGGGGGAAATGGAAAACATTCCTTTTCACTTAAACAGAAGCTAAGATTCTTTGACAATGGGATGACTCCAGCAGCTGGGCTTTTAAGGACACTCTGGAAATTACAAGACTTCTGATAAAATCATAGGAGTTGGCAAGGTTGTATTTCCCCTGAACTATTATGATTTCTTTGCCTGTGGGTATCACTGTGTTGAAATGCCTCTAAATTCCTACTATGGCATTGAATTTGCATGCATTTCTTTTTGGTTCCTTCCTTTCCCAGCCCCTGCCAGAGAGCAGACATTCCTGAAAATCAACTAAACCACACTCTCATAACTTTACAGCCTGAAGACCTTGAAGCAAATGAGCCTTGAAGAGTAATTGTAGCATTACAGGCACCAAATGATGCTGAATTACACAGCACTTAGCAGACACTGCTTAAAGGATTGATTTGGGTAAAAACATGAGATAACATGGGAAAAAGAAATCACTTCTCAGAATGATACAGCAATGTCTAAAACTCACTGTTTCCATTTCTACTAGTAACAAAACATGGGACTCCTCCTTCAGGTGCATGCTAGGTCTGGACTAGAAGAGTCCGGTTTTAAAGAGTTAAATCTGTGCTGGGAAAGGACCTCTCCTTTTAGTGAACATTTTGATCCCCAAATTTATGCAGCCCCCTCTGGAGCACCCACGTTGCTGTAAGAGGTACCCAGAGTGACTCCACACTAAATCCAAACACTTCAGGTAATGGGCACCAGCCAGGATGAACCAAGTCTTGAAAGCAGGTGTGAGCTGATGTTTCCATTCTGGTGGCTCAGATACTGCGGGACACATGAACCTCAATCAAGATGCATCTTTCTAACCTGATAACTCCCACTGACAGCAATTTTTCTTGTTGTTTAAAGGCTCTTTAGAAAACATCTCAGTAGCATTATTTCCATTCAAGATGAAACAAGAGCAGCAGCAATAGAAATAATGAAGCAAACACAAAGGATACCTGTTCATTTATCATAGAATCATAGAATAGGTTGGGTTGGAAGGGACCTTAAAGATCATCGAGTTCCAACCCCCCTGCCATAGGCAGGGACACCTCCCACTACATCAGGCTGCTCAGTGCCTTGTCCAGCCTGGTCTTGAACACCTCCAGAGAGGGGGCATCCACAACCTCTCTGGGCAACCTGTTCCAGTGCTTCACCACCCTCACTGTAAAGAATTTCTTTCTTATGTCAAGTCTAAATCTACCCCCTTCCAATTTACATCCATTGTTTCTAGTCCTCCCATCCGATATTATGTTAAAAATTCCTTCCCCTGCCTTTCTGTAGGACCCCCTCAGGTACTGATAAGTTACTATAAGGTCCCCCCTGAGCCTTCTCTTCTCCAGGCTGAGCGTCCTCAAATTCTTCAGCCTGTCTTCATAGGGCAGTTGCTCCAGCCCTTTGACCATCTTCGTGGCCCTCTTCTGGACCCTGCTGATGTATATTTATTGCAGGAGGGGTTGGACTAGATGAAGTTTGAAGGCCTCTTCCCTTCATTGACCATTTCTATGAGTTCATACGAAGGTATTTCTGTACACTCTAAGGATGAACTTAAATATTGTAATTATTTACATTCTTCACATGTAAGAATCAAGCTGAAATTGAGCATTAATTAAGAATTGATTGTTCAAGATCACACAGGAAACAGGTGAGGAGTGAGAGGTGGGAAGTGGGTGTTCCTCTGACCTGAGCATGACATGATAGATGCTTCCTGCCAATAAAATGGCATTGCAGCTTTGATGGGTTGTCCAAGAAAACACCATGCAGGAAGTATGTGAACTGTCTCATATTCCTGGACAGTGAAATTCAGCAGCATGTGGCTCAGGTGTGGCAGCATGAGGGGCCATGCTGTGACATCAAGGAGGCAAATAACCCTGCCACTCATGGAACATCACTTTGCCCTGGAGTACAGACTCCAGGTATCTCCAAACTTGGGGAAGCATGTGCAAGATTTTCCAGTGCTTATCCACAATGTTGTGCCGCATCCTTCATCCTCCATGCCAAGCTTCCCACACAGGCAGGCTAGCCAGGAAAACAGCAAGTGCCACAGCTTACCCCTGCACATGATGAAGCAAGAGTCTGAGGCAGCACAAGGAGGAGGGAGGGATAAGTAGGTGACAGTCTAATTAAAGAACACATGATAACACCTCACACCAGCAGCCAGGCTGCAGGCATTTCCTGACCACTGGATGCTGCCAGTTTTGCCACCTCTGAGCTCACCTTCACATGGCTTTCAGACACTGGGGCCATGGCACCACTGGGCTGATGGAGAGATGTCCAGTCCATTGTCCTGCTTGTGAGCACGCAGAGAGGTGGAAGCATAAGCCTTAGCTTACCTTTTGGCTTGTCACTGGTTGGGTGTTCAAACACAGGTGTCTGCCACTGTTGACACTGAGTGATAAGTGGAGACATTTTTTCCATTGGAAAGAATGTCAAGAATTTCCCTGTTCTCTTTTTATGCTTTTTTTTTTTTTCCTTCTACATAATGGTAAGGAGACTGTTACTGAAGGTGGGAGGGTGAGGGGCTGCTGGCATGAGGCAGAGCTGAGATGCTCCCCCTCCATTCCCTTTTCACATGCACAGCTGCCCCAACCTCACACTCCAAATGCTCATTTAAATTGAAATATTCCTCCTTTCTGCATCCCCAGTCACCTCTTAATGCTCTAGTCCCTAACTTGTAAGCTGGATCCAAAAAACAGCAGCCACCTCAAGGGATTAATTATCCCTCCAGAAGAAGGAGGAGCAATGGCTCCCTTAGTGTCTCTTGCATCACTGAAGCTAAATCTGAACTGCTGCATCCAAGGTCACAACTCAAGCCTTCTCATGACCCCTTCAAAGAGAAGAGCAAAATGTGCAGAGCTTGGGGTGCCAGCTGAGAGAAAAGCATTCAGATATAAAAGGTAACTTTTTCACCAAAAGGGTAAAAGTAGGCACAAGCTGGGAAAAGGGCCCCTTCTCTCCTTCCTCTGTCTCATGACACCAACCTGCCACTATAAATTAACCCAGGCCCCAGGATGCCACCACCACTGACTCCTATTTATTTTTTTAAGCTTAACTGTGTCTTGACTCTATGTTTCATGTCACTTCTTTAATCATACAAGCTGGTTATTATTTTTTTCCCCAGAAGAAACCAGGTCTGCCTTGCTCTGCTATATCCTGGGTAGCAGGAAAAAGACTAAGTGACCCCCCAGCACATGCCTACACACCTTCCCAGCACCATGGAAAAAAAGTATGCTAAAAAAAGAACCCCAAAACAAAAAGCAACCCTGGTGCTGTGGAAAGCCAATCCCAAGGGGACTAAAACAAGCACACTGGGACACAAGCCTATCCCTACAATGTGGGTTGCCCACCATACAAACTAATTGGCTGTCTCTTCAGTTCCATGTAGCAATTAGCAGCGCCAAACATCAGCTATCCTCTGCACCAAGAGCTGGGGAGGCATGGGGTCCCCTCCTCTATGTTTCCTGGTGCCCTGGGCCATCAGAAAACCATTGGACAGTTTTCTGATAGCCAGCATCCAATAGACATTATTTTCACGGGAGGTTGGTTATGTTATAAAAATCCCCAACCCTCATTGCAAACCAATGTTGTCCTCTCTTGACACATCAGCTTGTGAGATAGGGAAATTTTGGTGGCAGTGAAGCAGAAGGGGCTGAGGTTCTTGCTGCAGATGCAAGAACAAAACTGTGATCCAAAACTTATAGTCACAGAATGGTTTGGGTTGGAAGGGACCTCAATGATCATCTAGTTCCAGCTGCCCCTGCCACAGTCAGAGACACCTTGGAGCTGCCCAGTACATCCCTCCCATCTCAAGGGAATGGGGCAATGAAGGACACAAAAGAGAATGTGAACAGGCACGTTTTGAACAAAGGATAAAGAGACAGAACTGCAGATGAAACATTACCACTTCAAGGGGGAAAAAAGTGATAACATTAGTCACCACCCAGCAAATTAACTACAGCCTCCTCAGCCAGAAGAAGCCATCAAGAGTCATTCATTCTCCTCCTCCTCCTCCCTGTCCTCTTGCCCCTGCTCCTGTCTGTTTATGATATGGCTTATGACAAAACAAGTTATTAAATTATACAACTGAGCTACTAACTCCTTCCATGCTGGATCTTTCCAAAGCCTTATGCTAATCAAGTAATTCTGCTGGAGACACCAGATGCTCTGTCACAAGCCCTGTTGTGTGGCTGTATATTTTTTAATGGGGCCTCAGCTCCTTAATTGCTCACATGCTTTGTTGGGAAAGCTCAGTCACATGGGTGCAAAGGTAATCCAGGAAAAGTACTATCAGTGTGCCCAATTATGGGGACTGGTACTGCCTTTGGTATTGAACTTTGCCTACAACCTCGGGACCAGCATCCCAGCGGGTCATTCGGCGAAAGGGCATCTTTACACTTCTCATTGCAGACTGGTGCTGGCTCTTCAGCCCCTCATCCACCTGCCCTGTGGGAAACTTGGCTTGCAGCAGACCCTGCATGTTTGTTGACCTGGGATTGCCTAGGAAGCCCACATGATGGCCAAAGAGGTATGCAGAAACCTGTCTATAAGTACCTACTGTCTTCTGAGATGACTTTGTGCACCCAAGATGCTGGCCCAGGCACAGACACAGGGTAGAAGTCATATCACATGGGAATGAGTGCTCATCTGAAGCACACACATGAAGCAGCTAGGTGGAAGAGCTGTGCATCAGGGCTGGAAGAAAATCATTATGTGCTATTTCAGTTGGCTTGTTTCAGACTTTGCTCAAATTTCTGTAAAACAAGTAAAGCCACCGACAAAAAAACCCACAAAACACTCACCAAAATTAAAGACTAAAATAACCCTCCTCTAACTACAGCCCACTGGGTGATCTCACCCAAATTCAAGTAATATGGTAAACAACATGCATAATGACAGCCACTATGCTTCTCCAAGTGTCTCCACACATCTGTAATATGTAACACAGCACACGAAATCTATATCACCGTGTAATTAGGAGTGCTCAGAGCAGTGACTCAGACATTCCAGTGCGTTTTCTTCTTGACATCGGTGTGCAAAATGTGACTTTGCTCATTTTTTCCAATGACTTTGGACTTTAAAAACAGTAATTAGCAAAGTAAACTTGTTATCAGCTCCTGTCAGTAACCCATTCTCCCACCACTGTGTTTTGGTCATAGGCAAAGCTTTGGCAGTCATTTTCCAAGGCTTGCTTTTGTCTGGCAGATCAAGCAGAGCTCCACGGAGCAAGAAAGAGAGGTCCTAGATTTGCAAGTCCTTCCACACATCTTCATTTTAGGCACTTGAATATTGAATAAGCTCCAGACTGGATTTTTATGTAGTGTGGTAAATAGTAGGTAAGACATAAAATAAAACTTTAGAGGCATCATTTTCACACTTCTCTTGCTAGCAGGGGCCAGACATTCATTGACAGAAGCAGAGTAAAAATACTGTCCTTGCTAATGAAGTTTTTTCCTAACATTCTTTTATGGTGGCTTTCAGCTGCTCTGCTCACAAAGTGTGTTACTACCCTTACATCCTCACATAATGCTGCATCTGCAGCCAGATGAAGGGCAAATAGCAATCTGTTCCTTAGCACTGCTCATGGGCATTCAGCCTACGCAACATTGCAAAGGGTATTATGGAGCCTGTGTTTTGTGAGGGGGCAGGGGAAGCTGCAATTTCCTCTAGCACACTGGTGGTCCCCATGTTTTCTTCCCTGGTCTGAGAGACCAGTTGCAAGACCCAACAAAGGAGGTTGAAAGATCATCAACCCCTTGAAAGCTAGCCAGCCTGCATTGATATGTGAAGGCATAAACCCAACAAAGTGACAGCCCAAAAAAACCTAGAGGTGAGGTTCAGCTCCTCTAGCTTAAGATTCCTGAGAGTCAGGCATGCAAGCTCTATCTGCTTGACGGAGAAACCCAGAGGACCTCCAGGAATTCATTTTTTTACACATAGGCTGTTAACATGGACCACAGGAGGAAACTAAACAATTACCTCAGGCTAGACAACCAAAGTTTAATTAATAGAGACACTCAGAGTGACTCACCCAGTGACAAGGTGGGACCTGGCATCACAGGATCTGCAACTGGGAGCTTCTTTCTGGCTCCCTGGGTGAAACTCAGCCAAATAAACCATCTCTGCCAATGGCAGCCACTCTGGAGATTTTCTCTGAGCAGGTGTCCGCAAAACTGATTGCTGCTTCATCCCACCAGGAACCCTTGTTGTGGGCAAGTGTCTAAGGTTTGTTGGAAGACAAATACATGGTAAGTCACCAATGGTAAGTACCTGCAAAGCACCAGATACTCATGCAAACTGTGTCCAAACATATTTTACAGAGGTCGGTTACAGAGATTTATGTTTCACTCCGACATTTATGGAGTTTTAGCTGATCAGATTAAGCAAGGCAGATACAGGAGGATGATCTGGAGGAATCTCTTAGGCTGCTATCAGCAAGTACTCAAAGGAATGCTGCAGGGAGAGAAGCAGATGAGCAGGAAGTGATATATGAAACATACTGGCCCTAGAAAGGCCATGGAATAGGTCAGGACAACCCATGCATCCATCCAGGAGTGCTGGTGGGATGCTTGTAGCACAAAGCACATCTCTCATCTGCTCTATGCAAACTCCTACAGGTTCTCCCTCAATCATACCATATTAAATTCAGGCCAGGAACTGGCATCCAAGTGCTGCAGATTTTGACAAATCTCATTTTAGCTCAGCTGAGTGCCCCATGGATAGACAGGTCATGAGATTGAACACTACAAAGTCCCTTTGTCTTTGGGTGCAGGGATAATAACCCCAGCATGGATCAGCTGAGCTTGGTGTAAACTGATGAGCCCCTGCAAAGCCTCCTCATAGTTTCATCACTGAAGTAATTTTATACACAAGACCTCGCTCTAAAGACCCATCTTCTTCCCCATCTTGCAAGGGTATCCCAAATCCCATGAGCTGGAGCATTATCAGATTAAACCCACCAAGTCAATGTCAGAATGTGCTAGTCACTTCAGAGGCTGTGTGGAGAGTAAAGCAAGCTGTGGGCACCAGAATAAGGTGTAGATGGGGGTTCAGAGACAAATCCCACATGCACACACAAGCACATACATGCACACATGTGCACAGCCCTATCAACACACCAGAAAGGGCTTCCTCACCCAGGGCCATTTGCAAGGGCACACAGCAAACAGCTGTGCCTCTGCAGCTTGCCCAACCCTATATTCAGCCAGCTTACCTTCATCCTATGGCATGTAGGGGTGTTGCCACCCCAGCCATCAAACAGGTGCCTTTTTAGCTGTGTTAACTGGGGAAATCCCACTGTGTCTCTTGATGAGGCAGGGGTTGGTCCTCACCCCTGAAGGCACCATCCAAAACAGATGATAGCTATGGCACTGGCAACAACTACCACGGAAAAGTCATTAAAAACATCTCAGGAAGGCTTGCACTCAACAAATATTTGTTGAGCTAATTGTAACCTGCCTGGCTCAGCCTCCTGAATGCAGAGAACTTGTAGGGAAGAGTTTAAAAAACCCTGAAATATAGCTAGCCTCTTTTCCTTCCCCCAGTGCTGCTAGAGAAGACACCCTCCTCATCCCAGCTGAGCTGCTCCTGGCATGAAGTGCAGCTGGATTGGACTGTTAAATAATGATGACCACTCTGGGGTTTTATTCCCAAGTGGTTTCTATTGATCCTCACCTTTGGAGGCCAGAGCTAAAGGCATCAGCTTGTGTTGCAGTTGGCTGAGGTGCTGGCTGCTGCCCTATCTCTGCAGCTTGCTGCATGTGGCTCCCAGCAGCTATGGCAGGGTATTGTGTTGCCATACAGGTAAGTGGCTGGTTATGGCTCTTAGTGGCAGGATGCTCTTTGGGGCTCATGGAGCAGGAAATACCAGGGCTCCTAAGCTGGGTGAGGGCAGAATAAAGAAGGAAGTATTGAAAATACAGCAAAGTTGCTGTGACATTTTCATGCTTGACTTCTGACACTCTCTCCCTCTTGTACAGTTGACTTCCTTGCTTATTTATATCAGATGAAGCTGATGGTCGCTGCCACAGTAACACTGTGTGGTTACAGCTCTGGTAGTGAAGCAGTGCTCGATGCATGTTTCCTTTGTGGCTTCCCTCCACGCTTCATCTTCCCACTCTTCAGGGCTCTCAAAACAAGTGAGCTTGACTTCGTTATACCTCTAGTTGTGAACACTGCCTGTTGCTATGAGCAAGGGTTTGCTCCTCCAGGTTCTGCTCACTCGGCCCACCATCCACTGCTGTCTACCCCTCTTCTTGTGCTACCTTTGCTGTCTTCAGTGGGCTAAATACAGGTCTCTGACCCCAAGTATACCTCTGAGTTCTAGGTTTCTTTTGTTTTAACAACAAAAAAAGCACAAAGCAAAACAACTCCCCCAGGGCTGATAAGTAGGGTTGGGAAAAAATGTTTTTCACTGACAGAATAGAGTTTGATTTGAAACAACAGAAAGGAAGATTTTTTCTTGCCTTGAGCGCTTCTTCCCCTTTTAGAGTCATCATGGGGAAGTTAGTACTAGAAGATAAAGGCTTATGCTCTTACACCTTGGAGATTAGCTCTCCCAGAGTTTCCCACCTCTGATGACCCATGTCTCATGAGGTGGCACCAGGGCTGCCTCATCAGTGCTCTAGAGTCACTAAAGCTGTATCTGTTGATACTGTTTTCCTAGCAAGAGTTACTTATGACTGTTGTACTTGAAGAAAATTTCAGACTCTTCCCCAGTTAGTGAGGCTCCAGTTGTGGCATCAAAATTCCACCAGGGTCTTGCAAGCAAGCTTTCAGCTTGCATCATGCCTGCCAGCCACAGCAAAGCCAAGTTCCACTCATTCCTTCCTCCAGGAGAACTTGTACTGAATGAACATCAGGAGATGTGGAGGGGGATGGGTGTACTGGGGCATATCCTAGCTGCAGGACTTGTGCTGTCCTTTGGGCATGAAACCACAGAGCCACAATCAACCTTCAACAGCACAACCACCCACTATTGTATCCTTGCCACTTTTACTCCCCCAGGCTAGCAGCCATCCTGGGTGCCCTTCCTTGTTTGGCAGCATCTCTCTTTTCCTCCATCTCTGCTCATTACCACACTCACACACAGCACCACCAGCAGTCCTAGGCATTTCCTGGATGAAGGTGGTTTCTCTGAACTTGGTTTCCCCTTAAGTTTTGGGCCTGAAATCTCTTCCCTCCCCCTCCTAAAGACAACATTCTAGAGCTTTCATTTTTACCAGGACCAGTTTGCTCTCACTTCAGCAGAGCTGGTTCTCAGCCTGGCTGGCACAGCCCTTTCTGAAGGAGGATGACAATGGTAGCTGTAGAAAAGAAACACCTTTTTAAACAGTGGCTGAAAAGTCAGTGCTACTGTGCTGTTGGAACTGCTGGCCTCTGGAAGGCCTGGGCAGAGCTGAAGCTCAGGAGATGCCTTCACAGACAATCTTTCTACTACTTGGAGTCCTAGCATGCTTCACTCCTGCCTCAACAGGTCACAGTGGTACCCACTGTCTCTCACCCTTTAGTCCCAGCTTTTCACCAAGAAACTCTGAAACATCTCACTAACAAGCCTGAGGCAAGATGGGTAGATGTGTACCCACAGTGAGGGTCCAAGAAGCACAGATCCCTTTACAAAGAGCACACGTTTCTACCAACCGAGGGAACACCAGACTGGTGCATAATTAAGCACTGCAGCCCATCTGGAAGGCCTGGGTCTTTGCTCTCCTTAAACTGTTCCTTTTCTGTCCAAACAAGGACAAAAAGAAGACATAATTCGAGCCATGAAATACTCAGAGCTTTTCTCCTTAAGCAAGGATTTGGGGGTGATAAATTGCTCTTGCTTATACAGAGATGCTTTTGGAGCACAGGATTACTTTTTCAGAGAACGTACATTAGAAGCCATTCCTTGCTTTCTTCGAGGTAACTTCACTAGCAGTTGGGGGACTTTGTTTTAGTTTTGGTTGTGCTCTAAAACATAGCAAAGCAGATCAACACCACAGGGATGAAACTCCATGTCCTGAGTGGTTGGGAACTTCCTGCAGGAGCTAAAACAGGAAGGCAAAAGCCTGGCTTATCCTCAGAGAGCAGCTGGAAGGCAAATCTGGTTCCCCTGCTGTTCTCAAAGAGTGTGGTTATACCAGAGCAGGACTTGGACACACACAAAGTGGATCTGCATCCAGGGGATGGCTGGTCCCTATGAGCAGCACTGATGGTGAATTATCTTGACATTTCTGTACAGCAACAGTTCTCCTGGACCTAAACCCAAGCAAAACCAGATGCCAAAAGTTCATCTGCACAGTGCATGTCAAGGGCCCATGTGCTCAGATGATGCCAAACAGAAGTGGATACACACCAGAAACAACAAAATACTTGATAAAGCGAACCCAGGCTGAACTAAGGCAGGCAGCAGCACACCACTTGCAACTACAAAGCAAAGCTTTGGGTAGAACAAGTGCCTCAAATCCAAATGAAATCCAAAAGATGAAACATTGCTCTGTGTGTGAGAAAGTTGCTACGCCACCCTTTAAGTTCTTGGGATGACTCAGGGCCACCCATTCAGCAGCCAACCCACTTTCATTTGGTGATGAAAGTTCCAGTTTGATCATGACAGCTAGAGCCAAGGACCAGGAAAGAAGCCCCTTCCCAACACTGCTCTCCTGCCAGCCCTGCTCCAGGCTGATACAAGGCAGAGCAAGCCATACTCAGAGCCCAGCCCTTCTGGTAAATCTCCAAAGCAGCATGATGCAGCAGGAAACAAAATGAGTGGCTTCATTCTGATATGAACCTGAAAAACCTGTGCACATAAGGCACATGGAAGGAGCAGACAAGCTCAGTTCACTTGCAGTTTCCCTAACTGGTGATATGTTTTAATCAAAAACACTCTGAAGTGGAACTAAACATCTTCACTGATCTCCAACCAGCACTTCATCTTGGAAACACTGCAGTAGCTTCTACAAAGAAAGTAACTCCATGGACAAGGAGAAGAAATCAAGGCACCTTACGTTAGAGGTTGAGAGAAGCAAGAACATTGCATTTCTATTGCTTTGGCTTAAATCATCCACAAGGGTTGAGAATACCATTGATCCCCAAAGCGTAGAGCTCATGTTGACCATGCCCTCAGTTCAAGCATAAAGTCTGAGGGTCATTAGCTAGTGTATTTAAACCAGTCTCATGTAAACATAATACTCTAGCCCCAGCCCAGCTTGTTTGCATAGGTAAGAGTCTCTTAGTTGCCATATCACAGGAACTTCTCTCCATGTACCTGAAAGATGGGCGTATTCCAGGACTTTATTTCTTACCACCTGCTTTTAGTGAAAAATTTAATCCCATTAAGTATACAATTCGAATTACTGAATCTTGCTATGGTCAAATTTCTACACTTAGGACCCTGTCCTGGTCTCAAATGAGTTCAGAATTACCCTGAGCAATTCAAGTTCCTCCAGGTCATCCTCTACAGACAACACTGTGTGTGGCAAAGCATGACTGACTACTCAAAAGTTGACCTCTTGTCTCAGAACAGTCAAATCAGATAACTTCAGGTAGCTCAAATGAAATCCTAACAGCACACAGCATGGCTGGACTTCAATTCCCACTCAAGTACAGGCACTGCATCAGTATAAAGAGCAGCTAAGAACAGCCTCTGCTCTCCATGCCTTCATGCTTGGTGAGGGTAGGTAAGGGGTTGGACAGATTAGAGATAATTATAGATACAGACACAATTTAAGGGCTACCTAAGTTGGAGCACTACTTCCCTGTAGCCTTTCATACAGCAGTAAGCAATTGTGGAAGGTGGGAGGCAAAGATGCCTCACATGCTAAGTTGATTTAGGCTTACAGTCCACTAAGGCATGCTCTGAGGTCAGCCACACAAATGAAACAAGTATCTCCAGGTGTACAAAGCAGCCTCAATTCATCAGACATGAGTCTCATCAGAGATTTGCATTAACCTCACCAGCCAGCACATCTCCAATCTGAAACACAAAGACTGGCCACCATTTGGAAGGCTGACCATCCCAACCAACCCATTTTGGCAGTAAAAAGAAAGCCAGTATGTTTGGAAAGCATTTTCAAACTTTATTTACAACTGTCACAGTGACAAAAATGTAGTTTGAAAAAACGCTAGCTTCTCCCTGAGGCTCAAAAAAGAATTACAGAAATATAGAATGTATATCATACAACAGGAGTTTTACTGGGGTGCTTTGTTCTTTAGATACGTTCAACAACGAATAGAAATATACACAATACTTCCAAAAAAAGGATGCAGACAGAAATATGCAAGTCTTTAGGGCAGACAGCAGGTCTTAAGTCCAAGGATTTCCATCTCATTGCTGCCCACATGGTAATATCTTTGATATACAGCTTTGACTTGGTGGTACAGATGGTAGAGACTGATAAGAGAGTAACACTTAGAGATAAGACTGGCTGGTATGCAGGTGTACAAGCTCATTCCAGTAAGACAGCAAGACTAGAACAAGTGTTACAGATACAACAGCTGAATCCATTGCTAGAGAAAATGGTATCACCACATCATGACTGTTCGGTGATCAACCTCCCACCAAGACAGGCAGGGAGCATGTATAACCAGGACTGCACTGCTGGACTAGAGACCAGCCACAACGTAGGAACACTGAGTTTTTTTCTGCTTTGTGCTAACTCATCTCCAAACTCTTAGCCACCTCAAGCAGTTATGCAGAGCTGATAAATTATTGCCATTATGTTTAAACACAAGCAAGACAAGACTAAAACAGTATGTTAAAAGCAATTCCCAACCCCCACCAGCGTTTAACTACTCATGAGGTATTAAAAATACAAATACACACATGTCCAAATAGATTTTAAAAAATGGAACCAGTTATAAGCAAAGGCGGGTAGCATTGGGATTATTATGAAAATTTAAGGCCTTGACATTTATCTATCTCTTCTATGATCCCAGATTTGGTTTAGGTGAATAACTATTCTTATCCTATCCCAAGACAGACTGGTACCCAAGCTGGTCCCCACAGCTGCAAGATCATCAATTTCCAGGAAGGCAGAGGGTTATCCTGTCTGGCAGCAGACTGGCCTCCTCCTCCTCAAAGGGAGGCAGCTGACTTCTTGGAGCAGGATATGGTGAAGAGGACACAATCACAGACTTCACAAACCAGTCTGTACTTCATTAAACACTCATGAACATTTCTCCCCTGCTATGAAGCTCTCTGGACTAGTCCTCTTTCAAACCTCCCCCCTCCCACAGGTGTTTCACATCAGATCTGGTGTTTTGTCTTTGGATTTCCTCCAGGTCTGGCACTACTTCCCACCATGCCTTCCTACCATCCTGTCCTGCACTGTCAGGGCTCCCAAGGAGAGCCTTCAGTGTAAAACTGAAGACCTTCCACCCCAGCCCTCAGCCCATTGACCAGGAAGCTGTCTCAAGGACAAAGTAAGGAGGTGTAATCCCCACCTTCTGGCTGTGTCAGCAAATAGGAGAGAAAAAATCTGGAGGTGTTCAAACCTATGTGAGCTCTTGCTGCAAACAGAAGCATCTTCATACCCCGCACTAGCCACATGCAAGACAAACTAGGGCCTTGCAGCAGAGATGACAAGCAGCAGCCTAACATTATCCTGTAAATACAGCTGTTCAGCATTGAAGAGTCTAAAGGCAAACAGAGGGGACAACAGCTTTGGAAAAAGTGGCTGGAAAACAGGCTCAAGAGCAAGAAACTCAACTACTCTTATAGACGCTCATGGTACCACAGGAGGTGCTGAACCTGGGAGAGCTACAAGCCCCTTGTCAGTAGGGCATTTAGCCGTGCTTTGTTACAGACACCCTTCCACCCCCCAACACATAAAATGGAAGCTGTAAGAAAGGCAAATCTGAGAGATGACAGCTCTGTTCTCACACTTTCAGCCAGAGGCAGCTCTCAGCCAAAAGCTGCTGCCTCCAACTACCTCCCTCTCCCCAGGCTCCCCCACTCCAGCAGTCCTTGCATGGTCACTCTCTGCCATGTGCTTGGAATTTCATTGCTGCCTCCACCTCGGAAAAATGTAGATAGCAATCTTGAGAACAGCAAACATTTCTCTGAGTTACTTCCTTCCTCAGGAGGTCTGGTGACACCGAGGGCTTCAGTTCTTGATACAGAGAATACAAAAAAACTAAGATCTCGCAGGTGCAAAATTGAACTTGTCTTTTTTTTTTTAAAAAAAAGACTTTCAGAAGGAGTGTGGCTCTTCCTTCAGAAGGGTGCAGTCCCTTGCCTTTCCTCAAATACCATTTATTGCTCCTTGTTGTCCTTCTTTGGGTCTTCACAGTTTTCTTCCTCCTCTTCTTCCTCCTGCACAAGGAACTCTTCGGGTGGCCATCTCAGCTCCCCACTCTCCACATCACCCTCTGTTGGCTCCACCACAATGGAGGGCAGGCGGTCCTTCAGCTTACAGTAACGGTCAAAGTCTGAGGGATCAGGGAAGATCTGAAAAAGCCAAGAAAGAATCTGTGTGAGGGGCTGTGTTCAAGCAGTCCCAGCCAAGACCCAACTCTCAAGACACTTGGGTCATCGAGGGAAACTAGTCTGGAGACAGAGCAAACCACTGTGTGATGGAAAGACTCACAAACTTGTAAATAATCTTATCCAAGTATTGGAAATAAGTGCTACCCAAGAGGCTTCCAAAGTACATGCTGGATTGGATGGTGCTCAGTGAACAGGTATCTGCCCTTTGGTTGTTTATTCAAACATCTTGCCCCCCACTGCCACCACTTTTGCATTAAGATCAGTGAATAAACTCATGAGCGTATCTCAGAAAATCTGAAATCTCATTTCCTGCTGCAGGTCAAGCTACACAAGGAAAGAAGCTTGAGCTCCATGCTCTGCTGCTGGGGGGGGAAAGAAGGTATGCAGCAACATAGTGCTAGAGTGATCCTTCCAGCAAGGGCCTGCATCTGTTATCTCCCCAGGGCCTCAGCATCACAAAGAGATGTTGAACTGCATTTTAATACTTTCGTTTGTCTTCTGTATGCTATAGCTACCCTACATCAGCAGTAAAACTGAGCAAAACATTTTGTGGAAGAGTTGAAGACCGGACCAAGTTTCTTAGAGCAGGTTTCTGTGGATTAACCAGCAACTATGTACCCTGCTGTGAGAAATGCAAGGACTCCCTTCTCTCCAGCACAGAGCAGGACCTTGCTTTCCCTCCCACCCACCGATTGCAACATGGGTGCTCACGCATTACAGCAGTGACAGGGCCCATGCTTGTTAGCAGACCCACGCACACTCTGATTTTACTTGGAAACAAGGCAAAGACAGAGGTGGAAGAGAAAACTAGTGCTCACATGGTTGCCTCTTTACAGAGCAATTCAGTCATTACTTTATTGGGATGCCCTACTAAATGAAGAGCTTCAAGCCACTTGTTTATTTTAAACAATTTTATCAAAATGCTGATTTCACAATACAGTTGCATTAAAAGACCTCAAAGAAAATCACACAATGCATTTTGCCCACCAGGCTGCAGATGAGATGAGGAGTCACGCACAGTACATTCAGTTGCGGAACACCAGGTGCATTCAAGCAAGAGCACCCTTACAGGAAGCAACATTGTAAGCAACAGGCACACTGCTCATGGATCCCTCACTTGAGAGCAATATTTGATCTGCTTTGATTTTTGTGGTTTGTTACAAAAACAGGTCTCCTATCCAGGAGCATTAACCATTATTCTCTTCATACCAATGATCTACCACCTTGGGAAGACCTGGCCTAAACTCCAAGTGAAGTCCTATCAACTTCTTCATCCTAGCAACCATTAACTACATCACCACCTCATCCCCCAAAAGTCTTCTACTGTCCAGACACATTTCTCCCTCACATCCAAAGCTCCGTGGTAACCAGGCTGTCAACTTAAAAAAAGTCATTGGGATGCTACTTAATGCAGTCAGGCAAGAGGGGTGCTCTGGCAAGGTACTCAGTCTGAAGGTGACACATAACAAGAATGCTGAGAGCCATCTGGTCCTAGGAACAGTAGTGCAGAAGCCCAACTCTTGTGGCACCCACCATCCATACACTTATCAGGAGTAAAGTCTTCAAATGCAGCCACATTACCTTTGGCCTTGCAGAAGGAGCTACTTGCTATTAGTCACTGCCAGCACAAGCCAGACAGTAACTGTTCCTTGGAGCTTTGTGGCTTCTGCTTGGCCAAACAAAGGCAGGTCCAGACACAGTGCATTACTGGAAGTAGAATTGGTGACTCTTAAGCATCAATACGTTATCTAAACTCAGGACAGGAAAAATACCCTTGACATTACATGGTTTAGAAAGTTGCAATGGAAAAAGAAGTGTGGTTCAGGAGGTTACATAAGCTGATAATGTCATGAAAATAGCCTCCTGTGCAAGAAAAATAGCAGTATAATAATTAAACTAACCTTTGGCTGGTATGATTTTAAGCACATTAAGTCAAAATGAAGCAATTTCTTTGAAAATAGCCTTCCAGATTCTTTTTTTTTCCCCAAAAAACTAAATAGTAGTCATTTCCTTACAAAGAAATATTCCCAAAATGTGGTGTGGAGCTTTTTCAATAAAAAAGCTAGCACAATCTTATCTCAAACAGCTGCAGGACAGGCCAAACCCAAGAAGGTCAGGATTTTTTCCACTAAGTCATGGTTTTTAATCGTCAAGGCAGCACAAAGCAAGATGTTGCAACTGCACTTCCAAGGGGTGTGGACAGTCAATGGAAAAAATACAAAAAGGGAGAGTTCCTTACATGTGATGAGCAGGGTGACACAGCAAGCCAAGCATGGGGATCCAAGGAAAAAAGGATTTAATATTAAAACTCCATTTGGCACATCTGGGGATGCCAGGAGAAAGCTTTACCCCAACACACCCCTCCCCACACTCACTCTGAAAGAAGATGCATCACCAGACTTCATAAAAAAAATAAAGCAGCACTAGATTGCTGCTGCCAAATACCAGTAGCACCATGCTACATTTGTTGGTTCCATCTTCCCCATATCTGGTCCCACTACAGACTGACAATGGGAAGAAAAACAACTCAAACTCACAGCAAAGTCCTCATGGGTTAGCAGCTCAGCTCTGACCTGTGAGCTCTGCACTCTTTTGCACAGCAGCTGTGAAAGCATGGCTAGTAAAACCTACCTACAACCTTTCTGCTCATTACCCAAGTTTCCCCGCTCAGGTGGGTGGGATGAAGGTTTCATATCTTCCCACAACCCTAAGAGTAAGTACAGCAGCAGTAAGTAAATTTCTCCCCCTTTCTTCCTCTCATCAGATAGAGGACCTCACACACAGCTGAAGCAAACACCTACCATTGGCTGATCTGGTCACTTGATGGTGGACAAATGATAGATACTGATTGTGAAGGCTACCCTAATAGTAAGTTGAGCAGCAACTCAAAGACACATTCTTTACTCTCCCTTGCATGACACTGCACAAGGGGCTGCTTCTGCAGAACTCCCCCCTCCATAGCTGAGCCCCAGATCCTGGTCCATGGACTCCTCCACCTTCTTTAGAGCCCATAAAGGACATAAGCATAATGTGTCTAAACCTTCAACACAGCTTCTTATTCAAAGCAAAACTGGCTTTAACAGGTGTCTCCAGATTTTTTTTTTTTTGAGAACTGCTCCCATCATGGACTGATACAGATCACCTACAAGTTGCCCTGAACTCTTGCCTTGCAGCTAGAAAGGACAGTTAAAAACAGAACTTGAAAGCTTGAAAATATTTTAGAAAGATCATGTTTGTCTCTTTCAGATGATCTAGCTCTACTATCCTTGAATGAAGTCTTGGCAGGAAGAATGGAAAATTTTGTTGCCCTGGGGAGGCTCATACCCTCTCTCAGCACTCCCAGGGATGGAGAAACACCAAAAGCAAGAGATACATCAGACAATTCAGAGGATTATCTCAGAACTACCATAATCCAAGTCACACTTGTAAACTCAAAACAATTTCTACATGTGTACTCCATACCAATACTCATATTTAAAATGCTTGTCTCTTCTATCATGGCATTGAAAAGTGTTCCAATGATATCACAGGGAGGGTAAGGTAGTGAGACGTTTCCTAATTAAGTTACTGTTAGGGAGGGGGGTGGCAGGGTGGCATTTGCTTCATTTTATCAATGCTATACAAGACTGAGGAGACTGCACCAAGAAGCATCCCACTTCAGGTATGTGATACACTCCTGAAGTACACAAATCCCTTTGTCCTAGTGCTAAAAAGTACTGTTTCTGCCTCTTCAACAGTATCAAGACAATATCCCAAACTGGCATTTCATTTCTTCAAATAAAACTTTACTCCCCCTGAGAAGCATGGCTACCTCATTTCAGGAAATTATTTAAATCACCTCTCAGCATCTTCTTTGAGGTAATTTTTTGCAGCTATAAGCAGCAGAGCTAATACATACATTTACTCACAGAGCTCAAAATAGAGCTCCATCCAGTATGCACACAGAAGCTTGTAGCTCAGGTTTAAGAACTATGACAAGTCTCCACTCACTGACAGATTGCCACTGTTTTGGGGGATGGTGGCGGGGAAAATTCTACATCATGATTTTACATCAGAGTAGCAAGACATCAAGTAGGGAGGAAGGAAAAAACACACTAATGTTGTGATTAGCTGCTGCCTTCAGCTTGCGTTTCAGTGGAATACTTTTTTTTTTGTATAGCAGAGCTGGTAACACGATTAGTTTTGTCTGTTTATCTCACATCCTGCTTTTGTCTTTATTTAAGGTCCCAGACCCTGGAATACACATAAACTTAGACTCCTTATCTTGTCTTGTAAGGAGACATGCTATGTGAAAAAGTTACCTAAACTCACTTGGTGTCACCACCTTTCTGCAGCCCAGTCTTAAGATATTCCACAGTAGTGAGCACCAGCCCTAATTCACGACTTGCTCTGCACAAATCAAGGCTGCACAGACACAAAGCACCTTATACAAGCAAACAAAATCAGAGGAAGCTCAATTTCCATCCTTATCCATCAATTTCTGGGTCAATAACAAGGGTTTTTTTCCCCCCAGGTTAGAGAGATGCAGCCCAAACCTCTCAGCACCAAGTATTAAAGCTAACAGATGGTTAGTACTTCATTGCTGTGGGTGAAAAGGCCCTACATTCACCAAAGATTCCTCCTCCACCAAGAGAGCCAACCCCAAGCTTTCTCCAGAGGGTGGATGAGGCATTAAGCCTATTTACCTAGATTCAGTCTGACGTGATTCACAGTTAGCTGTGGCTATGATTAACCTAGGCAGATCCCAGAGTGATGTGATCATGACATAAAGAGCTCAAGCTCCCCATGACAACTAAGCCCCAGGTGATGGTATGAGGCAAGCTCAGCCTCCACATGCCCATCTCCTCAAATGGAGCTAGATGTCTCCCAGGACCAGCAAACTGGCCAGACAGCCAGCCAGTTTACAGCATGTTCAACCCAGGACACAGTATTTGCTCAAAATAAACACTTTAGGCATCACATTGTTTTCAGTCAAGCCCCACTCCATTTCCAAGAAGCAAGGTAGGATTCAGGTCAGGGGACTATTTTGACAACAGCTCTGTGAATTGACTCATCTAGCCATGGTTTCAGTAGCATCATTCATGCTGCTGCAAGATGGCATCAGAGGACAAGCTGGTAGAGTGCTGATGAGGCTTTTTGGAGAAGGGGTATATCCAGGATCTATAAAATAGCAAATAGTACATTAGCTGTCTGACAGTGAAAAAGGACCATCTCATCCAAGATTGGCAAGCAGAAAGCACACAAAGCCCTCCATAGGCACATGTGTTTGCAGCTGGGAAGTCTTGAGCCATCAGCTGCATCTCAATGCAATTTTTTTGTTTAGCAAGTCCCACAGGAATTATGGGACATCTATTAAAGATCCAGAAATAGCTCCTCACTGCAGGCACAAGACCCAGCATGACATCATCCCTTTAGCTCTGTCTTCTGTTTTGTCTGTGCTGCCCAGCTCAGATTCATGCCCTGGTTCCACCATTCGCTTGTGCTAAGGTGGATCTGTTGGCTGAACCATCTTCAGGGGGCTAAGAGAGCTCCACATCAAAGATACAGTAACAAAACTGCTTTACATAGGAATGTTTTCAAATGAGCTCATTAGCTTACATGCATCTTGCCTATTTAACTGGAGGAAAGAAAAAAAAAAGGCATTTCTATGCCAAGGGAGCACATTTTGCAAGCAAAACTGTACAGATTACTAAGTTATCACACATCAGTCAAAACAGGCAACTCAGCCATCTCGTATATGACCGCCAGTCTGAAATTTCACATCATTGCTTAAATAGTAGTGATGGCCAGCCCCCCAAAAGCCAGGAAGCTTCAGAAAGGGAGTGCTTTGTGCTGGTGCCTAGACAAACAGACACCCCAAAGGACAACCAGAGGCAGAAGGAAAGTGTTAACAAATCATGTTCCCTCCATAGCCAGCAAGAAAGGCAGGAGCCCTGATGTTACATGAACTCCATGATAAAAAGAAATCAAACTACTGAAGTTTATAATCCGTAGCAGTCTGTTACCTCCATTTCCAAGTAAAAGCAAAAAGACTTGGAAACAGTATTGCTGGCTGGACAAGTCTGTGTGCAGCCAATATAGATGTGCTTTACAGTCTCAGCAAAGCTGCTGTACCATCTCCTCTGGTCCAGACAGTTTCATGACTGCATTTGAGAGTAGAAGCAGCCCCTATGCTCACAGCTAGGATTCTATGGACCAGCTCCCAGTCAGTCCTTGCTCTACACAGCCCAAAGGGGGATATTTTTAAATTCATGCTGATGCCTTCTCTGCTGTAAAAATAAATTCAAGTTCTACTACTAAGAAGAAAGTTTTGAAACTAAATCTTCCCTTTCCCAGATCTGGCTCCACATTTTTGCTCCTCATTGCTAGTCAAGAGCTAAACTCACATCTTGAGTGCCTGACACTGCAGATGAGTGGAAGAAGACGTTGTAGCTTAGAACAACAAGCCTCAGTGGAGGAGCAGTCATGCTCCATTAGCCCTGTCTGGTTTTAAGTTATTGCACTACAGCCCTCAGACTAGCACACAATTTTCCATGTACCTAACTCTTTCCATCAGCAAGATGAAGCATCAAGTGCCAACTTTGAGGTAGAACAAAGAGTTCATGGTGTGCATCAGTCCTTGCTGTTCTAACTTGAATTTTCAGCCCTTCAAGGATGCTTTCAGCTTACCTCTGTGCATCCTGTGACATTCTCAGCCCTGCAGCCAGAGGAGAACTTAAGCCAGCTCTCCAATACTCTTTACACTAACCTGAATTAGAGTCAGACCTCATACACAGACCACACACCGCTAGTGTACCAACAGGATCTTCCATTTCAACATCTCAACTCTTTCTGCCACCAGTTTGGCTTATTATCAAGTACTGGCAGGCAGTTCCCAGCCCTTGCAAGCATTTGAAAGTCTATGACTAGGCTACTACAGAGGAGATACTCAGGATGCATAAACCCGACACAGATATGAGTCCTCAGCATATAAGACTCACACCTTCAGGTTCAGATGATCCACTCAAAACTGAACAGGCCTGTTCTCCAGTCAGACAAAGCAGACTTATCAAGGTCATTAGCACTTGGGAGAAAAATCCTTGCTGAAGCAATCACCAGAACAGGCAGGGCACCTCGATTCTTCCTCTCACTGGAAAATCAGGATGGGTAAATAGAGGTGTTTAACCTGACCGGTGTAAGCCTCTCCATCTGGTGACCCATTAAGAGAACTAAGCATCCCATGCAGGCCGGTTTGATTGCCTCAAGTTTATAATGATTCTCACTGCTGTACACTCCCTCTATAGGAAGAAGACTGCATGCTTCCCACTAACTCAAGCACCGAAGCACAACATAGCTATTTCCAGGCACAAGCAATAAACCAAACAACTTGGGTTATCCAGATCCAGAACTCTGACCAAAAAAGAAAAAGAGCAATTCATCTTTTTCCTCCTGCAGCTTTGGCTCCTGCTGAAGACTTCAGTCATCCCCCACAGTTAGTTGATTTCATGCTTCAGTGGACTGTTACTGTCCTGTAGCTCATTTTTCAGCCATAAATACGCAAGCATACAACAGCCCATCTCATCTGAATGCATACTTAGAGCAACTGCCTCTGTGCAGGTTGTGTAACATCTGCAAAGGAAGAGCCCTGTACTGAAATCTGTCAATAGGAGACATTTCATGCATGGAGCAGATGCAAGTCATTCACATACACTTCATGCCTGTGTTCAATCTCATCAACAAGTCTCCTGGAAGAGTGGGAAAATATGGATCTAGTAGTCTTAAGATCCACAGCTCACCCTGTGAATAATTACCAGCCAGGAAACTAAAGCAAAAATGAACACTAAAGTGTCAAAGCCAAAGCTAATTTCCAAGACCACCTCTTCACTGTAGTCACTGATCTAAAGGTTAATAGCTAATTACATTGGCAAGAACTTTCAGAAAGCATACGACTCATGACTTCAGGTAGATATCTCACTGCACATTTCAAGGCTTATTTCAGCTATCTCTGGACTCACTGTTTCTTACAGAAGCCATTAACTCTCTCCAATGAGCCCACCAGTCAGGAAAATCAAAATATAGATCCAAAGAAAGTGTCATATAAACATCTCCCTCCTGCTCTAGGCAGATCATTTGTATGCTGTGTTGCAAACATCTCAAGTCCTCCCATCCCAGTGAATGGGGCAAACCCTTCTTTATCCTATCTCCCTGCCTCCAACCGAGTACCTACAAACACTGAATGAACAAGAGCTGAATAATTCCAGAAACCATTAAATCCTTTATGAATTGGTCTGATACCAAGTGATATTTTAGACAACCAGCTACTGCCAAGGAGGCATTCCAGTCTGTTCAGCAGTCTTCACTACAACAAGGCTTGCTATTAGGTCAGGCTATGAAAAGATGCATTAGACCAAGTCTGTAGTCCAGCCCAGGCAACTACATCAGGGATTACTGGCTAAGCAGCCAATAAAGCACTCACCTGGTACGAGAGGCCATCCTTGCGGGGGCTTAGCCCGATCTCGTCCATAGCTGGGGTGTTCATCATCACTTCAGTCATTTCAGCTGATCTCAGATAATCAGAGCTAGGAACAAAAGACAGCAATCAAATAACATGAGTGAGGAGCTCCAAAAAGGCCGAGCAAGACTTAAACAGCATCAGGAAAGAAAAGAAGCTGTCGGCAGTCTATTTCTGGTCTCTTCCTTCCTGTCCACCCTCGGAAGACGGTGGAAAGAGCTAGTGGAGACCGGCGCTACATCCTCTGCCCCTCGGCGCAGGCTCCCCGACTTTCTCTCTAAGAGCCCAGCCCAGCAACACCTCAGGGGGCTTCAGCAACAGCCCTTCACTTTTAAGTCTGCTTCTTCCTCCAGCTTTTCCCCCTAAGGGGGAGAAAGCAAAAAAACACAGTAAAATAAGTGCAAAGTCTGGGGTGTTATGGTTTGGATTTTTCTCTTCAAGCTTGTGTGTTTTCGCTCCCGATGACTTGTTTTACAACCCTAGGGACTTCCACACCGACGGCGCGCACGGCACCAATCCCAGTTCTGTTTTTACAGCCTTTAATGGCATTTCCATCGCGAGAAAGTGAAGTGAATTCCCACAGCCGGTAGCTCTTTTATTGTGGATCACCCCGCCGCTGCCAGCCTCTCCTCTCCCCCACTAACGGAAAAATCACGTCTCGGGACTTCACGCCTCCGCCCGCAGGGAAGGGGACGGGCTGAACCCCCGGGGAGCTTCGCTTCAAACCCGCACAGCCTCCTCCCAGCCCATCGGTCGCGACCCCCCGCACTCCCCCACAGCACGACCCCCCAAGCAGGAAGCGCCCACTCACCAGGGCAGGGAACACAGCACAGACATGAAGTCGCGGCGGAGGCTGCCCCGGGGGGGTGTGGGAGGGGCGCCCAGGCACTGCCCCGCGAACGGAGGGACGGGCGGCGGGAGCGAGCGGCACCCGCGGACGCTGCTGAAAGGGGCGGGGGTGAGGCANCCACTGCACGATACTGATCCTGCTGCCTCCGCCTCCCGTCTGAGCCCCGCAGCCACCGCCGCGCCGCCTTTAATGGCCCCGGGGGGCGGGGCCCGAGCCACCCCCCCTCCCCTCTGGCTTGACGTCAACATTTTCATGAATGACTTCTGCCCGCGCCGCCTTCGGTCGACATGGGGGTGGCGGCGGCAGCAGGCGAGAAGGAGCGATAACTGTCCCCGAGTTCGCCCCATCTCCGAAGGGGGAGGTGGTGTTGGGCCCGGGTCGTCCGGTTCATTGGCTGTTACCCCGGTTGATTCCCCCCCCTCCGCCTCCTCTGCCCTTTCCACAGCTCCCCACTCCCCGCAGAATCGCAGCCGGTCGGCGCGGGGATGCAGCGAGCATCGCCTCGGGCCCGGCTGGGTTTTCCTCCGCGGGAGGCGAAACCCCCTTAGTGGATGTGATGGAGAGAGGAGGCCTGGAGCAGGCGGAGCGGGACCCGGCCCGAAGAGGCCTCTGGCAGATAGTCACAGCCCGGGCAAGTGGCAGTGGCCGCCCAGGCCTGACCCTCCGAGCACTTTCTGTGCCCAGCACCTCCATCTGGAGTAAAAGCAGGGGATGGAGTAAAAGCACCTCCAGCAGTAAAAGCTCCACGAGTTAGAGCTATATTTAGCAAAACAATCTGAATCAATAACAGGAAGGCGTGGGGAGAAGGAGGTGAATCCATTTTCCTTGATGCGCAGAGAGCCTCCGAAAGAAGGGGCTTTACCCCAGGGCAGGTGCCCACTGAGCGCTGCTGTGAGCAGCGGATGGGCCAGGCCCATCAAGGCTTGTGAGAGATGCTCGGTGGTTTTGGGGGTGACGCTTCCCTCTCTTTTCCCACCCAGTGAGCAGTATCTTGCCATATGTTGGCAGGAAAAGTTCAGTGCAGGGACTGGGTTTGTTCCACCCGTGGCTGCTTGTACTTTGTCAGCAAACAAACTGCACAATTAACAGACACTTTTTTTGAGTTTTCATGCTTCACCTCCAAATGCAACGCATGCAGCACTTCATATGCATACTATGCGCAGCCACGTACACATGTTTGCCCCTGTGAGTGTAAGAAGTGCAAGTTCAGTGTTTCTGAAGGGAAGCTTTGCCCTCAGCTCCACCCAGCCACCCCACAGGCTGTATGGAAATGTGTACATACATATGTGCATGTGTCTCCTCAGATCGGATAATTTAATCTGCTTAGATTCATATTATATAATGGGAGCGTATGTGGGTGTTTTACATCAGGCTTCAGCAAGCTGCTGCTTTGTGCCAGATTAAAATGAATCACAAGGAGCTGGTCTAGACCCTGCAGACATGTGGAAATTTGGATGGGAGAGGGTGAATGTGCTGGGAAGGGCCACTAGTAATAGCCTTACTGGTAACCTTCTCCAGCATTCATGGAAGGGCAGGCTCCATGTGTGCTGCCTACTTGGCAAGCCTCTTGATAGCAAAGTTTGGAGCCAGTGAGAAAAGTAAGAAAACAACCATGTCTTCATTCCTCCACGTGGGGAAAACACTCCCTGCTCTTCACTGACCTGGCTGTCTGCACCACCTCTCCCTGTTCTATACCCTGGTATACACGTGCTTGTCCTTACTGAAGACAGAAATGCTTTACTTTTGAAAGACCTTTAGGAAGCTGAATGGCCTAAGCTGGTGCCAGATGGTACATCTAGGGTCTGGGAGACCATCCTAGGAGAAGGAGAGAGACAAGGTGCTGCTTCAGGCAGTGTCGATCCATATGATGAGGTCTCTCCAAATTAATTTTACAGCCTGGCCCAGGTGCCCTCATCACTGTGTCCAGATAAAACATGGAATGTGAGATGGGGCCATAGCTCAGTTCCCAGAACTGAGTTCCCAGTACATCAGAAACAAACCTGCTCTTCTCCTTCAGACGTACACATATTTGCCATGGATTTCTGTGTCTTCTCCATATTAAATAAAAGCTGTCAAAAAACCCCACATGCTCTCTGAAGTCACTCTGGCACCAGAAAATTCAAGTTGCATCTGTAAATGCCCTCCTACACCTGGCTAAGATGTCTAAGATCTTCCCTCCCTTGGAAAACATGTTACTTTAAATATCTAATTCTTGATGCACCTGAGTCACTATAGGAGACCTAGGAACAGGACTGTGTCTCATCCTCTGCTCCATCCACCCTCCGTGGCTTCCACAGCCATTGCTGAGAAAAAGCACCTTGGATCAAGACTTCATCTGTGTCCTCTGGGTGCTCCTTTTTGCCATCCCAGCTGGCATGGGAGATCGTTCTGTGGTTTGATCTAGATAATGGCTTTTTGGGGGCTAGAGGGGGGAGAGAAAGAAAGACTTAACAAAAACTCTCAAGTATGTATGTGCTAAGGGTGCAGATTACTTCCCAGCGACTTGGTGAGAACATCGACCCTGGTCCTGGCATATTCCCATTGGGAGGCCTGGGGATCGGTGCTTTTATTGCTGGCTTTGGCTCTGAGCCATCATGAGATTTATTCCTGTGATTAACCGTAAGCGTGTTAATAGTCCTTTTGAAAGCAAAGGCACACCTCCCGTGATTTCCATCAGCCTCGCTTGGGTGCTTTGCTGGATCAGGCGTGGCTTAAACACACACACACTCAACCCCCTCCACCAGAAGTGTAATGTTTCTTGGGTGAGGTGTGTACCACAATACCTCACCTTTGGCCCTTTCCCTGGGGGGAGGCTTTGTGAAGAAGTGTTCGGGTATCCGAGGGCTAGGTGTTTTCTACGCCTGGGGAGGTGTTTTCCATGCAGGGGAGGTGTCCTGCAATAGCTGTGCCTCCTCCTTCTTTGTTTGCCCTAGCCAGATATAAAAAGCTACAGGGGCAGAGCTGGAGTACCCTCATCTGCAGCTCCTACCTGAATAAGAATAAGATTTCCCTTGTAGCTAAGCCTTTTTATCAATGTCTGAGCTGAAAGTGAAGGAGCCTATTAACCCCTGAGCTGCTGAGCCACTTCCTTGGAAATCCACTGTCTAAAGAAGCAGTTACATTACATCCCATCATTACATCCCGGCACAGCGCTGGCCAAATTCTCACTCTTCTCAGGGAGCAAAGCAAGAGGGGTTTCCTGCCATCTGTGGCTCCACAGCTGGGAAGCAGAACATGAGAAGGAGAGAATAAAACGAGATCAGATCAAAGGCTTTATTTGCCAAGTATTTAATTGCAAATGAGAACTGTGCTTTTCCTCTGCCCCAGTGACAGGGGCAAAGTGCAAGCCCTTCAGAGTGCCATTTTTTTGCCTTTTATATTCAGTCAGATTTAGTAAATGGAACCCAGTCTGCCCTAATTTCCTCTTCTTTTCTCCTTGCACATGCTCAACAGACCCCTGTTTTGTTGCTTCATGGTTTTGCATTAAACTCGTAGGAGTACCTGGTCACCTGGGGGTGGAAACAGCAATCTGTAGACTCTCAGGTGGAGTAAACTGAAGTCCAGGGCACAGCGCTGATGGAAACCAGATGAGCTCTCCAGACTTCTGGTTTTCTTTTGTTTTTCTTCAGTTACATTAGAAATTCTCTAATTTTGGGATTGGGGACAGTATAAACAAATGGAAGACAAACAAGTGATAGCGGCTGTTCACTCCTATGTTACACACCAGTGGCAATCTAGCAAGAGGAGCATGCTTGGTGAAGAACTGACCTTTGCTGATCCCACAGGAGGCACTTGCACATAACCACAGACAAAGAGAAATAAACCAACTGTGGGTTCATTTCCCTATGTTTTCCCATAACCTGCTTGTAATCTAAGAGTTTTCACTGGATTTACCCTCGACCATGCAAATATAACCACAATACTTGTCCACATTTGGGTGCAAATGAGAGTCAAGGGGGCAAAGTGCACCATAGCCATGGGGCTGAGCATCCATCCACGCAGCAGTGCTGGCAGCCCAGACCCTCCACTGATATCTCTCTTGATGAGGGGGTAAATAAGGCTGCTTGGGGCGACATAACCATGACAGGTGCAGGGTCACCTCCAGGGTCACCTCCATTTGGGACCATAGCTCACCAGCTCCTGTCTCCCAGCCAGAATTGCAAATCCTACAGGGAGAGTTTCATAGTGAAAAAATAAACTCTTCCCACTCAGAATTCAAAAACAAACCCATGGAAACATTTCTCTCCATCCTAATGTTTTGCAATAAGTTATTTTAACAAATTTAAATTTGGGACTTGATTTGACCAGCAAGTGCCCTTTGAAATAGTTGAATCCAGGCCATTGCCGCAACCATGATCAGAGCCAGACCTCTAATTCTGTCTTCCCTGACATCCCCACCAGCACCCTGGACATTAGAGCCCACTTCTAAGGCAAAAGTGCCATGCTGACCAGCTTCATTCCAATTCCTGATACCTGCCCACATGAGAGCTGCCATACAGCATGCAGGACCTTGCTTTGCACCTGCATGTTTTGCTGCCCCTTATAAACAGTTTTTCATGCTCAAGGATGTTACAGACAGGTTGAAAAGGCTGCCAGACACAATCCTGCCACCTGGGTAGCATCACCAGAGACTGCCCCATCAGCCTCTGCCCACAAAAATTGTCCTAAAGAGTAATGACTACTGCTCAAACAAACTGCCAGCTGTCCCTGCATGGCCCTACCTGTGCCTGACCCAGCATGAACCCTCTCCTCTCTATGCTTTTGTTGCACGGTCTATTTATTTACCCAGAAAAAAAAAAAAAAAGAAAAGACTCTCATGGTATCATTCTTTCCAATTCCTTTCGACACAGCATTGCATTTTGTAGTGACTTCCAGACTGTGCTTGAGATGAAAAAGCCACTCGACACATGGCCATCCTGGCTATGTGCCTGGTAGCGAGGCAGGCCGGGGAGCAGAGAGGCAAAAAGGAGTTTGTGCCCCATGTCAAGACAGGCAAAGAGGATGAATACAGTTGGCAGAGTGAATGGGGTTGATTTTATAGAACTGTAGGGGCTGCTAAAGGGCCCAGGAATTGGATCTGCTTTTGCAGTGTTGCCTTTGGCTTTATTTTACACCAGCCCCTAGGAAGGAAGGGACTATGTAGTGGGAGCTGAGCCCATAGCCCTTCAGCAAAGCTGGTCTGGGGCAGGAGAAATAGGTTCTCATCCAGCTCTGCAGGCCCAATTCAGCAAAGCCCTTAAGCTCGTCCTGATAATTAAGTTTGCACTTAAGGGCTTTACTGAACTGGGACCTTTGCTGGCTTGGTGACAGCTGCTGTGGGTAACCAGGAGGAGAGTGAAGGGGGCGGTGTTGGAGGGGAGGAAAGCACAGAAGACACTATTACATCTCTGGTTTGAGAAAGCTAAAATAGATTACCCTGCTTTTTCCATGCCTTTCATCACTTTTCTTCTCTGTTGCTCAAGATAGTACAGCTCATTGGCCCCATGTCCATTCTGGACGGTGTTTCACCCAGCACCTGGTCCTGGCCATGCCTTTACGTAGCCACTAGGCTTCCAAAGCACGTCTGTCCCTTGAGGTCAGTCTCTGTGATAGGGACAAGGGGAAGCTGATGCTTGCAAAGCTTCTCCCTGATTTTCCACGGGGAAAGCAGAAAAATTGTGGAGAATGGGGAGAGGGGCCAAGGAAGGGGATATAAAAGCAGTATGTGCCCTTGCTTTCTGTTATGAAGAGCTAATGATTGTTAGGGGTTTGTTTTTTCTTGGAGTCAACAACCAAAAAGCTGAATCAACATTGTCTTTTCTCTGTCCCTCTCCCTTGCCCACTGTTCCCATCAGAAGATGAAGTTTCACAGCCATTTTGCAGTAGGGCCAAGTCTACCAAGCAGCAGTGGATCAGGCTCATAAGCTTAGGGATTTGATAGGGACCTCTCATGGCTTAGATGTCTCACTAGCACCTCCTTCAGGTTCCTGCAAAAGGAGTTGTCATCTCCATCCTTCTGTTGAATCCTGACAGCTCTCACAGGACATCTGCTCTGAAACAGCACAGATGAGCAGCGGAGCCCTATATTCAAGGAAGAAGGCAGCATCCTCACTCATATATTCTGGAGATGCACCAAGAACCCAGAGTCCACAAGGAAGCCATCAGGAGATGCAAGCTCTCAGAGTGGCTCTGGATCATGCCAATACAAAGGGACACATTCAGAACAAAGAGTGTCTTGGTTAATATTTATATTCTGTCAGGGGAGGTGAAAAGTATTTTGGCTGGAATCAGCCTATGGAAAATATTTTCATTTTTAAAATTGCATCCTTTACTGAATCACTGGATTTCACTTTCTCATTACACCAGGGTTTTATTTATTAGCAGGATGGTTTTTTTTATTTTGTTTGTTGGTTGTCTGATTGTTTTAACAGAGTATCCCTCTGACATTTATTTCACTTTTTTTAATCTGCTGGTCAGATTCATGATTCCCAGAGAAGAGTGATCCTAGAGGCAACATGAACCCTTCCCACTTTCTGGCAGGTCACTTACTAGAACCAGGGAGACAGCTGAGAAGCACAGAGCTGAGTCCCCAACCTAAGAGGGAGAGAGGTAACTTGTAAATCCAAGTGTGAGGAAGGCACCATACTACAGGAGCTGACTAGAGGACTTTATTGCTTCTGCAGAATCTCATCTCTACTTCTTTGGCTCTGCTGCTGTAATTAAAACAATGCAGCTCTCTACTTGTGGACCCTGCTATAATAGCACAAAGCAGCTTTTACACTTAATAGTAGTAATGCTATTTTTGCATGAAAAGAGGACTAATGTTATCAATATCAGGCACATCTGTCCCAATATAACTGAGCCAACCCTCTGGCTTTGGCTGCTGTAAGTGCAGGTAAATCACTGCATCCCGACCATAAATAATGGGAGAGGCCACAGGAGTTTCCCCAGCAGGGTTACCTTTATCAAGAAATATGGAAAGAGTTGAGGAGAGATCATAGAGTCATAGAATAGTTTGGGTTGGAAGGGACCTTAAAGATCATCGAGTTCCAACCGCCCTGCCATAGGCAGGGACACCTCCCACTACATCAAGCTGCTCAGTGCCTTGTCCAGCCTATTCTTGAACACCTCCAGAGAGGGGGCATCCACAACTTCTCTGGGCAACCGGCGCCTGGGGGACCCGTCCCGCACTGTAAAGAATTTCTTTCTTATGTCTAGTCTAAATCTCCCCCCCTCCAATTTACATCCGTTGTTTCTAGTCCTCCCATCTGATATTATGTTAAAAAGTCCTTCCCCTGCCTTTCTGTAGGACCCCTCAGGTACTGATAAGTTACTATGAGGTCCCCTCTGAGCCTTCTCTTCTCAAGGCTGAACAACCCCAATTCCCTCAGCCTGTCTTCATAGGGCAGTTGCTCCAGCCTTTTGACCATCTTCGGGGCCCTTCTCTGGACCTGCTCCAATAGCTCAATGTCCTTCCTGTGTTGAGGGCTCCAGAACTGGACGCAATACTCCAGGTGTGGTCTCACCAGTGCCAAGTATAGGGGCAGAATCTCCTCTCTGGACCTGCTGGTCACACTCCTCCTGATGCAATCCAGGATTTGGTTGGCCTTCTTGGCTGATAGTCAGTACTGAAAGTTTCCTGAAGTTTGGGGGACAGTTGTCCATCTGGTACCCAGCCCCAAGCTCCACTGTGTTTTGTGTGAAAACTTTTTAAAGGCAGACTGGGAAGAGCTACTGCCACAGTGCAGGTGAGGGGCAGAGAACACTTGGACCAGCTGATGCTGTGAGGTCTGATTTCTCACACTCATCCAGTTCCTCCAGGGTCACAGTACATCAGAGCTTTGGAAGTGGATTGAGGCACTTGGGATAGAAATACTCCAACCTTAGTTTTGGCAATGATCATCTCTGTACTCTCCCCCACTCATGCTCATGCATGCAACAGTCATCAGGTCCTGTATGGTCATGAACCTCTACCATCCTGGTCTTGATGAAAGGTTCTTATGGTGCCTATTAAATCAAACCATGATGCTCAGCCTCAACCTTAATCCTGACCTAAAAAGACCTATATCTGTCAAGAAGCAAGAAGTAATCCTGTAAAATCCTCAGCTTCCTACTTAACAGTAGAGGCTAGTTAGCCTTTTGCCTTCTGCTCCAAGCACTGGCTAAGACAGGGATCAATATAGTAATTGCTTCTTCAGGGACTCAAGGAATGAATAGCTAAAGTAGCTCAGCTCTGCAATTCTGCATCTCAGCAACATCTCTTCCTCCCTTTGCAAAGGCTGTAATCTGGCCCAAACAGGTACCAGGATTCCTGTTCCCAGTGAGGTATCTTGGTCTCTGCTCCATGACCCACCACCCAGAACAGTGTCCATCACTACTGCTGCTGTTCCCAAGCAGCAAGGAAAGGACCCCAGCCCTATCTCTTCCCAAACCATATGTTCACAGACATGGGGGTAGGACAGAGTTCTCACCTTCTTCCAGCGAGGTTCCCATTGAGGGTCACTATGGTTAGTTTTGCACAGCTCGTGGCAAGAAGGGTCCCCTGGCAGCTGCATCATCTGGTTGGCTCACAGGGGACGGGATGGGCTTTATCTTCAACTTGTCACTACTGTTGAAAAATTGTAATCAGCCAGTTCAGCCACAACAGAAGAGACAAATTCTCTGCTCACCTATCTCACCTACAACCGAAGAAGGGGAAATCCCACCTCCTTTTTCCCTCTGCAGGTACTGCTCCCAGCTGTTGAGGGCACCCAGGACACTCACAGTGGTCCTTGTGCCACTCATCGGTGTGGGCAAGTTCTTCTACCTGCCACTCAAACCTGGGCACATCAGTGGAAAATCGCGTCCAGATCTGCACCACAGGCACAAGATGATGCTTCCCCAAGCTTTTAAGTCGCTCTGGACCCGTGTTAGGCACACTACAGCTGCATCCGAAGCTCTGGCGAGCAGGGAGGGCAGCTGGCTGCCGAGGTCCGGATCCTCTGTTCTCCCTTCTCTTCCTCCTCCCTGTGTGCGAGAGACTTCTCTTCCTCCTCCCTGTGTGCGAGGTCCTGCTCTCTCTCTGGCGTGTGTGGTTCACGCTCTCTGCCGGGAACAGGAGGCCCTGCAGCATCTCCGTGCAGTTGCCTCTGCGGAAAGCAGCCACAGTCCGGTCCTGGGCAGATGAACACATCCCTGTCTTCACCTAAAGGACACACGAGCACATGCAGAGCTGCCCCCCGGGAGTTTTGCAGCTACGGAGAAAGCCTGTGTGCCGATTTTGTGGAGGGGACTCCTATGTTGTAGGCAGATGGTGCCAGAGGGTTCGTGGGTGGGAAAGTGTCTTTCCAAATACAGTCGCAGCCACCAGCAGCTTTGTCTTGCAGTCAGGGTGTTTCTGCAATATGGGAAACTGTCACCATGGCTTCTCTCCACCATCAGAAAAGAGCACTTGGCAGCCGAGGGGGCAGGTTGTGATCACAGTTCCAGCCAACATGACAAGAAGTGGCACTCTTGTCACAAACAGCCTCTCCACAAACACCATGCATAGGCATGGCTAAGACTTCCATGATGGCAGCCACCCCTGCAGCAGGGTTTGCTGATCAGGCCATGCTAGCCAGGCTTCCTATCAGTTTGACAGGTATGGGGAGGGGCAAGGATGGCCTTCTTAATTTGAAATTAAAGGCTATGTAAGTAGACAGGAGAACTAGCAGCTGCCTCTGCAAAGCCCGAGTGAGATGGCTGGAGTTGGCATGAAGACCTGGAGCTTTGGAGCATCTTGGTTTTGTATGGCCACAGGGTATCAGAGGGCACATGAGAGCTGAGCCTGCTCACACATGGAGCCAACAGAATCACTGGAGTATGGTGGACATGGTCAAAACCTGCATCTCAATTGCAGTGCCTAAAAGCAAGGTATGGATTCGGGGTCTGACCAAGGATGTTCTTGCTTATAGTAGTACCAGCTACTACCTCACCTCCAAAACCTGCATCTTGCTTAAAGCATGGTGTTTCTTGACCCAGCCAAAATCATGCTGTGTTTGCAAAGTGGGACAGACTGGATGAACACAGAGCTGCAGAGGAGTCAGGCATCCTAAGCTGCAGATGCAAGAATTCTCCTTTCCCTTATCAGCACCAGGGCTGACCCAGCCTCACCAGTGCAGGCATTGTAAGAGCTATCAGCCTCTCCATCCTGAGGGTGTGCCTGGCATGGGTCCCAGCAGAGATAACTCGGCTCCATGGTGGAGGACATTTCTGGAGGCAGTGCTTATTGGTGTCATGGAATGCCCCACTTCTTGCACAGGGATCCCTGACCAGCAAAAGGATCCATTGTTAGGGGAGGAAAAAGGTAGAGACCCATCGTTTGGGGAGGAAGAAGGCAGAGCGGCAGAATTGGCCGCTTCATCTAAAGGTCTGTGATTTAATCCTAGGGGACCAACAAGGGGAGATCCAAGATAAACAACATCTGTGCATTCACAAATAGGAAACAGAGTTGCTTTCATGTCCTAAGCCTGTTGATTAACTGGGGCTATTGTTTGGCTTGGCACTCGTTGCTCAGTGACTTGGAAGGAAGGTAACTAAAAGGGAACGTTTGGTTACACTCCCTGAATTCAAGTATCTTTAAATAGTGTGCAGGTTTGCATTTTGCCTGCAGAAGACTGATGGGAAAAGGTAGCAGAAGAGTGCAGATGGCTATCAGAAGGGAACCTGTATTTAGTCTGCTTGTGCCAGATGGGAATGGAAAGTCCACTCTCTTGCCAAGTGTTTAAAAGAGGAAATAGGATGTGATATTCTGCCTCCCACTCCTTTCTCCCCTGAAACCAGCCTGCTGCTCTACTTCCATTTGCTGTAAAAAGGAAAAAAAAACCCCACAGCTTGGCCTGCGTAAAACCTTGGAGACAGTTAGAGACACACCTCATTCCTTTTTAATATGTTTATTATGTGGAGACGGATGGAACAGTGTATTTTTACACACAGCTGCATCCAGCACCGTGCAGCACCTGTCTTTCAGTCTCTCATGTTAATCTCTGCACAAGAAACAAAACTGCAAGGTCCCTGAACTTCAGAAATACTCTCCTGTCACCTCCCTGTTGCTGGCAGGGAGGTGATGAACCCCTACCACAGCTCTTCCAGCTCCATATCAAGATTTGTCTCAGATACTGTGTCTGAAAAACCTGTCTATGAGACTGACCAGAACATCTCACCTGAAACTCCTGTGATTTCCCCTGGACGATAAAGCCAGATATGCCCTGATCTGTGGCTGATGACTTGTGGAGATGGTAGAGGTTGAGATGCTGTGGGGCTGAGGCTGTTTCAGGGCATTGTTTTAGAGAGCCCTGGGAGTTTACCCACAGCATTGCTCCATTGGCATCAGTGCTGTAGCAGTCTCAGTGATGTGGTGCATCAGTAAATTATTAAGTTAATCTCAGAAATACCTTACGAATGTGGATGATGTGGATTACAGAATAATCAAGTAGCTTTGGACAGAAGACACCAGGTCCAGCATCTCCTGCCCAGTCCCTGCTTGGAGCCAGGCTGACCCTCAAGGCTGTAGCAGGTTGCCAGGGACTGATCCAGACAAGCTCTGAGCCCTTCCTAGAGCAGGGATCCTACCTTCTCCCTGGGCACCAGTTCCAGGGCTTCACCATCCTCACCACCAGCATTTTATTCTCTCTGTAACCAGAACTTTCCTTGCTGCAACTTGTTCCTGTTATCTCGTGCTGTGTGCCTCAAGAAGAGCCTGGCTCCACCTTCTTACAAGCCCCTTATATGTGGTAGATGGCAGTAGTTAGATCCCCATCTTTTGCTTCTTCCTCTCCAGATGGGACCAGCCCACTTCCAAGTAACTTAATGTACTAACCACAATATAGCAACCCAGCTGGTCTCACACACAGGCATTTCAGCAGTGTCCTAAAGCTGTGAGTTCAGTAGTCCAGCTGTAATCACTTATTTCCCCAGATAATTAAAGGATTTTTCTACGAAACCTTCTCCCAGGGTTGAGCAGCCTCTCTCTATGCACACCCAGCAACAAAGCCATGACTAAGTGGAACAGCAGCATGTGTAGCAGTGGAGCCATCAGGAGAAAAGCAAGTGTGACTTTTGTCATGCATTCTCCAGGCCACTCACAAACACACCTGTCTTGTTCACAAAGCCATGGGGTGCTGGGTCTGTCGGTAGACGGTAGGGACTGTCTACCACTGCAAAGGTCCCCAAGGAGGAGAAGAACAAAGCCCAGCGCCTGCCAGCCTGGGGATGCTGCAGCAGCCTGGCACTGACCACACAGAAGTCTTCATTATGAAAAGGACACAGCTCCTCAGAGGTGGTACAGAGAACCCTGAAGCAAGGTGGAACCTGAGCCTGGTGGCCTGGGTGCAGGCAGGAGAGCAAGCAGGCCACTGACAGTCCTGTCCCCAGCCCTGCGTGGGAAGCCACCAGGCAGCTGCTTGGCTCCAAAGAACTGGAGATTTAATGAGCAGTTTCAGGGAGGGTGTCAGCATTCCTGCAAGACTGTTTGCCTGAGACTAATTACTAAATGTTTCTGAAGCCACCATCGCAGTGAAACAAAGCCCTGTGTTATAATGATATTGTATGTAGCAAGGCAATACTCGGTGGGTGCCTTCTCTGCCCGGGCAGGGAGCGTGGATGTTGTTCCTATCTTTTTCTCATGGAGAAAGAAAGGAGAAGGTTTCCCTCTCACTCTGGAAAGTATGATCTTGCCAGGGGATGAGGTGCACTGCCTCTGCTCTGGGAGGACACGAGGTTTCTCAAATGTGGCGTGCAGGGAGTGGGGGCAGAAATAAGTCTGTCCAGGACATGAGACAACCTGCCTCAAACAGGCCCAAAATCCAGATGAATTCTGGTGAGACCAATTTAGCAGAGACAGGATCCCAGGAGAGGAGGGGAGAAGGAAAGACGGGGAAGTGGGGAGAGATGAACTTGATCAGGCTGGGTGGCTTGGACCTGGCTGAAATAAGAGAGCCATGGAGTTAGGACAGGACTGAGTTCACATCGGGGCATGTGGTGGCAGCAATGCTTGGCTAGCGCTGGCCTTTCTCATAGAAGAGGTGGTGCTGTGAGGAATTTCTAGCTAAAGGCCAGCCTGACCCCCTGCAAGTGCTTTCCATTAGCACAGGCAGGTCACAGGCAAGCAGGGGACAGGCTGTCATACCACTCTACCTAGAAACCAGCCAGGGTCTGGTCTCTTCTCCCTTTCCTTGCCCATAAGAGGCAGAGAGCAGTGCTGAACTACATACAGAGGGTTGTGAAGCCCTGCAGCCATGCCAGAGTTTTTCCAAGCAAGACTTCCCAGGTCACAGTCAGCTCAATGCTGCCAAGTGACCACATCCCCCCAAGCACAGGCAGCCCACTAGAGTCTTTCTCCCCGGGTGCACACCTTGCTTTTGAGTACAGAAAGGCAAAATCTTTCCAGATGCTTTGAGCTACTCCAAGGTGAAATTCTGGGTAGACCTCATAACAAATTATTTGACATCTATAATGTTAGGTCCCTGAAAACTTTATGAAGTTTGACAAGGACAGGTGCAGTGTCCTGCACTTGGGTCAGACCAATCCTCATTATCAATACAGGCTGTGGGATGACATGATAGAGAGCAGCCCTGCAGAAGAGGACCTGGGGGTACTGGTGGATGAAAGGTTGAACATGAGCCAACAGTGTGCACTTGCAGCTCAGAAGGCAAACCACATCTTGGGCTGCATCAGAAGAGCCATGGCCAGCAGACCAACAGAGGTGATTGTCCCTCTCTATTCTGCTCTGATAAGGCCCCACTTGGAGTACTCTGTCCAGCTCTGGTGCCCTCAGCATAAGGACACAGACCTGTTGGAGAGGAGGGCCACAAAGATGATCAGGGGCTGGAGCACCTCTCCTGTGAGAACAGGCTGAAAGAGTTGGGGCTGTTCAGCTTGGACAAGAAAAGGTTCTGGGAGGATCTTATGGAAGCCTACCAGTACCTGAAGGGGACCTGCAGGAGTGACTGTTTGCCAGGGTCTGCAGTGCTAGGATGAGGAGCAATGATTTTAAACTAGAGCAGGGCAGATTTAGATCAGACATTAGGAAGAAGCTTTTCACCATGAGGGTGAGGCACTGGAACAGGTTGCCCAGGGAGGTGGTGGGAGGCCCCATCCCTGGAGACAATCAAGACCATGCTCATTGAGGCTCTGAGCAACTTGATCTAAGTAAAGATGTCCCTCTTCACCACAGGGCAGCTGGACTAGATGACATTTAAAGGTCCCTTCCAACTCAACACATTCTGTGATTCTATGATTCCATGACAAGTCAAGTTAGAAATGCAGAGAGCAGCAGCAGCCCAGTGGGGGTGCACCTGGGCAGGAGTGGGGGGCCAAGTGCATTCCTGGAGTAGGGTGGCTGCTGCCTGCTCATATGCAGAGAGGGATTTATTCCTAAGAGTCTTAGCGACACATCTTTGTGAGACTTAAGCTGAGCCTGGCTTGCAGAGATGTGACCTGTGCTGCATTTTCCATGGTCACCTGCCAGTCGGCATTATGTGAGCTGTCACCCACTCCCAGACCCAACACGTGAGCACGGTGGCACAGGGACTTGGGAGACAAGGCGGGGGGAGATCCAGCCAAAGTCCTTACTTGGTCCAGCCTTGCACCTATACTAATGCTGCTGGTATACAATGTGGGACAGGACCCAAAAGAGAAAAACCTACTACTTGCAGCTGGCAGGGAAACAGCGACCAGTTTGGTGTTGCTTTAACTGGAAAGAGGATTTGGCTCAGGGAGCCCTCATCTCTCAGTCATCAACAGCAAAGTCCTGCTCATTGCTTTGGGACACTCAGCATCTAGGATGAGGGAGAGCAAGATGAGCTCCCATTTTACTCAAACTTGCAAGAATTACAATACAAATTGCTGCAAACTAAGACACAAAAGACAAAAGCAGGAATTAATTATTGTTAATGATAATGCCATCCATAGATGTACTTTTATAGCTGGATAATATGCAAAAAGGGAAGGAAATGTTTTACTTTGACTTGCAAAAGGCAGTCTCAGCAAGAGCATTAGTAGCAAGGAGTGCACAGAGAGAGCATCCAGGTGGTTTTCAATATGCAGATGTGCACACAGAATCTGTCTGCTCCAAGAACTGACCTGACTTTGGTGACCACATTCAGCTGAGATGAAAGTTGAAATAAGGCTGACTGTAATCCCCAAGAAACCAGGCCACTCTCAGGGCAATCAGGCCCCATTAAAAAGCATCTGGAGGTGATTAGTTTGTTGCCCTGAGGGTTTCATTATATTTCTTAGCTAGAAGACTTTGATGTGGCCTGATTCCTGCACACTTTGAAAAAGAGACTGAAAACCACTGTGCACCAGTGTCAGCACAGTGCAGTTTCAGGTGTAGCAATATTTGTTTTTCAAATTTCTCAGCTCTCAAAGCAATGGAATAGACAGGAGTCATGCATGGCTGCTGCACTGAGACACAGGGAAATAATGAAAAGCAGTTCTGTCAATCTCAGAAGTGAAAGATAAAGTGCTTGGAGTGCTTGATGCAGGACAGGGCACAGCTAATAAGCAGCAGAGAGGATACTTTGAAAATGCCTGCTGTTTGCTTCTTTCTTCAGCATCTATTTGTCTTTTGACGACTGCAAAGTCTCCGAGCCATAATTAGGAACGAACTCATAGCAAGAGTTCACAGATCTAAATGAGCTCTTCTGAAACTAAACCATTTATAACAACCTTTTGCAAGGACAAAACACAATGTACTCTCCTTTGGTACAGCTGAGAATATGCTGTCCTGGGGCCTGATGAGTCTTGCTGCAGCTCACAAGCGACAGGCAGCAGCTCAGACACCAGCCCCTGGCTCCAGTGGGCAAATAGTTAAGCAGTTTAAACTCAGTCCCATTGAAATCAATACGAATTTTAAGATGCCTTAAGCAGGAGGCCTGGAATAAAGCTGCAGAGGATATTGTTGATGGAGAGAAATCAGAGCAGGCTGTTAGAAAGGTGTTTTCATAGGATCACAGAATCACCTTAGACAGAAGAGATCTTTCAGATCTACAGGTCCAACCATGTCTAACACTAACGAAACCCATCATGAGACCATGTCTCTAAGCACTGTGTCTATCCATCCCTGAAATATCTCCAGGGGTGGTGCCTCAGCCATCTCTCTGAGCAGCCTCTTCCCATAGCTGCTAAACCTTTCAGCGTAAAAATATTTTCTAATATTTCTAAAGTTCCCCTGGTGCAACTTGAGGCTATTGCCTGTTACTGGGGAGAAGAAACTAACCCCCTTTAAGGCAGTTACAGAGAGCCATAAGGTCTCCCCTCACCCTCCCTTTTTGGTGACTAAACAATCCCAGTTCCCTCCACTACTCCTTGTAAGACTTATTCTCCAGACAGCTCACCAGCAGCTTTATTGCCCTTATCTAGATGCACTCCAGCACCTCGAATGTCTCTTTTTGTGGTGAGGGGCCCAAAACTGGATAGAGTAGTAGAGGTGGGGCCTCACCCGTGCTGAATACAGAGGGATGATCCCTTTAAAAGGCGGCAAGAGAGACCCCTAGCCGGAGTGCATCTAATGGGACGTTTTCTGTTTCTAATTGACAAGGCGCATTAACTGCCCTGCCTCTTGGCAGGTCAGTCAAAAAGGCTCATGTTACAGTGGTGGAAGCATAAAAGACACATCCAGACCTCAGCTCATGTTCCAGATCCTTTACTCCTCTCATGAACAGCTAGGTCTGGGTGGCAGCTGAGGACTTCCTGTATATTTTTGGAAGACAACTCTTTTAGCTGTCGAGAAATCATCCATTTGCCTTTCTGACCGTCTGGGGCAAGAACACATGGTGCCAAAGTCATGAGCTGACCCTGGGTGACACCCAGACATTACTGGCTAGTGTCAGAATAGAGGTTAGGGACATGGTGGGGGGCAAATAAATCCTCCACTAAAAAAAAAAAAAAAAAGAAAAGTGTTGTTTGGACTAAAGAAGAACGTTTGCAAATGCCATCCTAAGTCAGCAGACAAGTTACAGCACTGCTGCAGGCAGCAGGGTTAAAATCAAGTGCAAGGAAGTCCTCCTGACTGCCTTCAGACTGCCTTCTTTTGAGGGAGATTTTTCATTTTAGTGAGGAAAAACAAACCACCAAAAAACGTTTGCTACAGCTTGGATCTAAAATGAACTCAATTTACCTCCTTTCTGGATTTGGTTAATGGGAGGAAGAATTAATTATTTTTATGGTTATAATAGCAGGCCATCAGGGGTAAGACCTGCACTGGGGATGAATTTTGTCAAGAGCCTCTTGGAGGAAGATGTCCCAGGCTGACTCACAGTGTCTGCAGCACCTCAAGCTCAGCAGGGCTCCCTCAAGGCTCATCCAGGTGTTCGCTCATGCTAAAACCAAATCCCTGCATGTCACAGCCAGATGACACCCCTCATGCTTTGGGGGTGTTGCCAAGAGCACTCGCATTATCACAAAATCCTTATTGCACCAGGCTTTACTGGAAAGAGCAAAACCAGTCTGTAGCATTTGGAGTGGGGATGGAAAGAAGAACAGAATTGCAGCATTCTTTCACTATTATTTAAAAATGCTGAAAAGGCCAAAAAAGACAAAAGGCCACCATGTAGAAGTGGCCAAGATCAACATAAAAGGAACTCATCTGTCCTTTTTTATGCCCTCCTACCCTCTCCATCCTCAGCAGACAAAGCTGGATGCCAGACGACTAGCTTCGTGGCCAAAGAGGTCACTATTTGCAAGAGCAAAGGGATTTGACAGAAACTGTGGTTGCAGAGTAACATTGAATGGCAGCAGCTCGTTTCTTTGGGGAATGGAGAAGGAGGGACATTGTTAAGTAATAACCTTTATGCCTTTCATTCTCATTTAACTTTTCTCACCCTCAGTGCTTTCCCTACCAGCAAATGTACCTGTCATCACACACTGGGGTGGCACAACAGCACAGGAGCCTTGTGTAAACTTCCTGAGCAGCATCTGTTTCTGAACCCTCAGGTGTGGAGGGAGATCTGTCCCTGAAAACCGTCGGGGAGATGGGCCACCATCAGCAGCTCCTGAGATCTTCCCTCACCCGAGGTCCTTGGAGGTGAGGAGTGAGGAGGCACAAAGCCCCACAGACCCAAGCGGTAGAAGCCTCAGGTGTTACTCGAAATGTGCAGGCATTGAATGGTTGCTTCGCCTCTCTCCTGAATAGACGTTTTTCATGCTTTAGCTGGATAAAACAAGTCGAGCTTGTTGCATTTTGCAGACAGGGGGAGTCACTCGCCGGGGGGACGTTATTTTGCATTTTTCCCTCGCAGAAGAGGAAGGTGGCGGCGCGGACATGCCCTGCCGTGATGCTTCCTGACAGCAGGGGGGGTTATTGGGCTGCTTTTCTTCCGTCTTAACCTGCGGAGCCCGGCGCCAGCCGCATTGCCCCGCCGGGCTCCCCGGCATCACTGGGGCTCTGCGGACGTGGGCAGTCCGCTGCCCTCCTTACCCACGGGAGGGAGTGGAGCTTCCCCATGGCCCGTAGATGGTTTGGTTTATCAGATCGTCCGTGTCGGGAGGGTCACGAGTGAAAAGGGGGGATGCGGGCAGCAGTTCCCCGCCCGGGAGGAGAGAGGTCTCTGGTGTTTTGTGCCCACCTCCTCACCACTAAGGGTCTCGGGTGTGGGAAGATCTGGCACCGAAAGCTGTAGGGGAGATGGGCCACTAGCCTCACCACAGCTCCCGAGATGATCTCTCACTCCATCTCAGAGTAAAACCCTACAGCGGGCAAAACTCAGGAGCACAGCTCTGACCTGTAAAATGTTCTCTGAGGACGTGGTGAGGAGTGAGAGATGCAGGATGTGAATTCATTCCTATCACAGAACTGGAAATCCTTGGCTCTGTGGGACATTTGGCTGTAGCCATCACAGGCCAGAGGCAAATGTAGCAAATGGACTTGGCTTTGACCAGGAACCAGAACAGGATGGGTCACAGTGCTACACATGCTCCCACTCATTGAACTGGTCCCCAAAAGATGGTGGATTTTGTGTCAAAGGGAGACCAAGAGGGGTAACAGTACACCTTTTATAAATTGCCTTAGCTCCTGGGAATGAAAGGTATTCTGTGAAGCTAAAATATTAAAACTACTCTGGATTATTCATTAAGCATCAATTACCATCTCATTTACTGTCAGATGTTTCAGCGTTACTATTTTGCTCTGGGAGGGAACATATTTTTAGATTGCTTTCTGAGGGAAGGTAGTTCTTGGGGTCAATCATAGAGTCTAGTTGTCTGTCTGTCCTCACCAGTTTGAGAGCCTCACAGTTCATTTTGGCCAAATTTTACAGAAGGCTGGAAGTCTCTGAAATACTATGTTCCTGCAGTTTAGTTAGCACAGGAATGGGGGAGCCCCCAGACCCAGCTAGTGGCATGGGTGCAGGAAGAGCAGGCACCTGATGAGGTAGCCTCAGATGCTCCTGTCTGCAGGAGAAGCTTCAAGCAGGGTGGCCACCATCACCAGTACCCATGAGCTCAGATCATGGGACACAATTCCACGGGAGACTGGGCTTCCCTAATTCTACTGAACACTGAAATAATTCACACCAATACCTGTCAGGTGTAAGAACCTGTCAGGCTCTTTATTTCAGCAGCTATTGCTGCCTCTCCTTGTTTGTACTTTTATAGCACTGCAAAGTGGGAAGTTTTGGTTTAAGAATAAAGGCAGTCTCATCTGCAAAACAGAATGTTCCAAAATAAGATCTAATTTTCCTTGTGAGAACCCAAGGTGGAAGTAAATGGGTTCCAAATGTAAAGGCAAACACAAACAAGGACTTATTATTTATCATTAAAATATCTTTAAAATACTCTAGAACCCTACAAGCAAAAGTTTGATGCTGTATAAGAGAACTATTTCTGAGATGTATCAGTTCAATAATTAAAACATCATCTATGAAATATAAATGAAAGATATTAATAAATTAAATTAAATTAAACCCACTGAAAGCCAATTATCTTGTAAAAAATCTCTGATAGCTAAACTAATGAGATGTAGAAAGATTAATTTAGGTCTCCATTTTAGGAAGTGATTATAAATTGCTATTATGCCACATCCAGTTACTAGGTTGTTATTGAAACTTGTGAAATACATTTGGAAGAGATTTTAAATATTCAGAAAAAAGTAGAAATTAGAAAGTAGTTAGAAATAATTAAAAATTAGCTCTCATGTCACATTGCAGCTTTAATCCTTTTACCTCTTCTAGTTTACAAAGCTTCAGATAGCTCTCAAAGTATTGATCTGTGGGGACAGTGAGGCTTATGAGAAGGAGTTTATGTATTTTAATAAATGCAGAATTTCAGATATTTCTCCTTGTTTCACTTTTTTGAGGAATTGTTTCTTTGAAGCATTTTTGTGCTTGCTACCAGTGCTGTCTGATGGATTTCTTTGGCCATAGGGCATGTCAGGCCATCACCTTATTTCCCACTCACATCCCAAAGACCTCCTGGTGAAAATGCTGAGAAGCATCAGCCATGTTCTTTGGTCAGAGTGAAACACAAGGCCTTCATTCCTCCATTCCTATGGCTGCTGTAGCTCTGAGCAACACATAGGGCTTCTAGGAAAAACAGAAGGATGATAGTGGTACCCACAAGCGGTGGTCTAGCTACTGCCAGAGGCTGGCCACAGAGGTTTGCCATGTGGGAGCTTCAAGTGAGCTCTGCAGCCATAAAACAACTACCCAACAACCTGGGATCCTCATCCCTCTGCTCTCAGGTTTTGTTTCACCAGGTTCAAGAGGAGCTGGAAGGCCTCCAAAAGCACAGTGGGGCCTTATTTCCCCAGCACTGCAAGAGGTACAGTAATCAGTCCCTGAGCTGGGAGGTAAAACACAGTGGGGGTGCCGGCAGTGGGGGCAGCAGGGCCTTGAAAACCTCCAGCACTGGATGATACCAGCAGTACCGGTGCAATGAACTACTCCTCCAAGGGCAACTGCTGCTTCAAGGGAGGAACCTGACCTTGGAGCTGGGAAGCACTGCTCTTGGGCAGCAAGGAAGGCAAAGAGTAGGTCCATGAGGTGTGCACGTCTCTGCCTGGAATGTCAGTGTGCATGTACACAGCTCCGGAGACTGAGGAGTACCGTGAGAAGAATCTTAGAAGCAGGATGGAAACAGCTCCATGTGGACTCTAGTGGAGTAGAAGGAGGTCAAAACCCCACCATAACCACTCTGGAGAGACAGAGGGGCACCACCATCAGCATCACACTGCTTGGAGGTTAAAGACTCAGGGGCCACGACAGCTGCAGCCTCCCCCCACAGCTGAGAGGTAAGCATAACCCAGGGGGAACTGCAGTGGCTTGAGGGAGGGGGTGGGGTACTGATGAAGGATCTTTCTTTTCCTTTTATCTCCTTTCTCTCCAATATTCTAGATTATAGCATCTATCACTAAGTGGATTGATGAGGTCCCTTTGATCAGGCTGTTAAAACTTCTAAATAGTCTAACTGCACATTCTCCTGTGTAAGAGAGGTTTGTCTAGCCCATGTAGGAGCTTGTGGTGCCTTGAAGTAGCAGAGAAGGCAGCAGCCCTCACAGTGTTTTCGTGAGGAGCCTTTTTCAGGTGTCATCCCTGTGCCAGCCAGAGACAGACAGAAACAAAAGTTACCCTGTGTTCCCATAGTCCCAGCAAGTCTCTTGCTTAAAACTCGGCACCTGGTTGTGTGGAAGGATCTAAGGCCCCCCCTTTAAAGACTTGTTCAAAATCTTGAAGTGGAAAATCCAGCAGGAGGGAAAACTTTGTGTCTTCTGCTCAGAAGAAATGCTCAAGGGATGAGGCATCCCTGGGCAGGGGAATGAAAGCCCTCTCCTACGAGAAGAGCTTAATTAGAAATCAGTGCTTGAGGAATTTTTTGGTTGAGAAAACCTGGATGGAATAAGTGCATTAGGAGAACAAGAGAGGAGCAGCCCTAACATAGGTGAGAGTCTGATATCTTCTCCCCACCTGCTTGAGTTGTAGTTTCAAAGCAATCCTTTCAGCAAGGTCTGAAATACCTTTAGGGAAGCCAAAAAGATGTCAGAGCTGGAAAACTGGGTTATGCATTGGGGGCCAAACCCCTGGGGTTCCAACTCTTGCAAAAGTATCAAGCAGGCAGATCTTGAGTTTGCCAAATTAAAAGAGACAGCTAAATCTAAACTCTTCTCACAGAAATCCATAAAATGTGCAGGAGCATGGGCTGTGTGGTTAGTGGCCAAAAATTTAGCCGAGGAAAAGCAGGCAGCCCAGGTAGAAATTCAGAGGCTACGGGAGGAAAACGACAAACTGAAAGCAGAAATAAAGGTTCAGCAACTTGAACTCGAGGAGGGTAAAACTCGAGAAGGTGCTGCAGCTACAGAGCAAATGCAGCTCAATCTCCAGTACCAAGAGGTGTGTGAACAGAAAAAGGCTATTTTGAATGAGCATCAGGCACTGCAGGAAAAACTGTCTGTCAGCACTAAAGCTATAGACGAGATGCACAAGGCGATCCGGCTACTAGTGCAAAAAATACACATCCTAAAGGGGAAGGGTACAGATCATCGAGCCTGCGAGGCCAAGATGGAAAAGTTAAAAGCAGCATTAGTGACACAGCACAGCATGGTCATGGCCCTTACAAGAACATACTGGCAAGGAGCTGATGAGTGGTGGGACAGAAAAGGATTGTTTTATCCCCCTGGCAGCCCCTGGGTAGAGGCATGCATGCCTGCAAGCCCACCTGCACTTGTTTTTGAGGTACTGGAAAGATTTAAAGCAAACCTCATTTCACTCACCAGTGCTCCTGTAGCTGTGAAAAGGGAAGATGGAGGGGCAGAAAGGAGAAGGGGAAATGGGCAGCTACGGGAAGATCGGGCTATTGTGGGGGAACTAACTACTGCAGAGCCAGCTCCACACCAGTTCAAACCGGGAAGTGCCCAAAGAAGGAGCAAGCAGTTGGCAGGGAGTGCCTGGGAGAGGGAGGATAGAAAGAGCTCCTGCGGAGGAAAGGGAAGCAAAGAAAGGGAAAACCCCGGGGAGGCAACAGACTTGGAAGGGCCACAGACATCTGCTTCTGCCAGTGTGACCCCTCAGAATCCTTCTTTGGGGAAAGGGAGGAAAGCAAAGTGGCAGAGCAAGCGGCAGTGGCAGTCTAATGGAGCTTCCCAGGTCATGACACAAAATACCAAGGCCAGGAGGGAGCTGAGCACAATGCGTGTAGACATATGGAGGCAGCTTCGGAAGCACGGGGACGACATGACCCGCTGGGATAATGCTCCCACCAGGGTTTTGCTGGATCGCCTGCTGGAGATCAGTGGGAGAAGAGAGGGAAGTGGGCCTGGGGCCCCTGCCCTCCCTGTCATAGTCTAGAGCATCCAGTGCTCCCCTTCCCCAGGCTTGTGGTCTGACCAGGAATAGGTCATTGGGGAAGGCCCCTGTGCTGGGAGCACTGGGGGATAGAGAACAGAGCCCATGAGGCATTGCCTATGCTGCATGAAAAGCCAGGACACTGGTTGCTGACTGTGTCTGATACAGGGGAAGGGGGCAGAAAACACAGGAGGAGTGAAATTTTAAGGTGTTTTTGTTGTTGTTGTTTGCTTAGTTTTACAAGAGGAACAGTGAGGGAGAAGCTGATTTTTCCAGCAAGGGCAGCCAGGGCTGCGGTGAGCAGAGACTGCTGTAGCTCTGCCACAGCAGCCCCAGTTCCTCCCTGCAAGGAGTCTGGGCAGGGATAACAGAACACTACTCAGGCCAAGTTAGCAAAGGAGAGAGAAAAAGCAGGTGGCTTTAAGAGCTGATAAAACACTGGAGGGAGTACAGGCTGTGATACTAACAGGACTGTGCAGCCTGTGCAAGAAGTGATGGGCAGCTTCAGAGCTGAGAATGAGATGTGGGTAGGAGGGACTGTGCAAGGAAGGTTACAGGAGTCCTAGCCACAGTATAATCCCTGAGAGGTGTGATACAATTGAGGGGGAAGCAAGGAGAAAATAATAGCATCTTCTTTCTGGCTCTTCTATAGGCTATACAGAAGGATTTGGTCTTTAAAAAAATAAAAGGAGGAAAAAAAAAAGCGCACCATTTTCACAATTAATGCATTCCTGTTATCAGAGCTAAAGCATCTAAATCAAAAAGTGCAAGCGGAGCAAATTTAAAACAAGTGAAGCAGCCCATGCTTAGTGTTAATGCTGTTAAATCCACTGGTGAATTTCTACACAGATATGTAGAAGTATGAGCAGAAAAAAAATTTTGGAGTGGTATCCAAAAAATAAAAAGGGAGAAGAGAGAGGATTGAAACAGGAATGTTAAGTGTCATCAGTACATATAAATTTAGACACTGGGAAAAATGTCAGATTGTGCATGTATGTTTGAAGGTTTGAGGGGAGTGTAATTATAGTAAAGTATTCTGATTGTCTTGGGACGTAGTTCACTCTGAAAGCAAAAAGTTAAGCATGAAATATGTGGTTCTAATGGATGTGTTAACATCAGCATTTTTTCTTAGAGTGAAGAAAAGGTACCATAAAAGAAGAATTTTAAAAGACTGATGATGGTAAATAATATGCATAAATGCATAGATTTTAACTTGAAATCCAAAGTTCTTCTGTTACAGAGAAGAGACAGAACCAAATGAAAGGAAATACGGTGGAGTATTGGTGAGCAGCTAAGAATATAAGCTAATAAAGTGTATAAAAATATTCAAAGATGCTGTTTATTAGAACCTATGGGTGTAAATGATCTAGCTTGCTTAACTAAGATAACTATTAATAACTATCTTTGCTATTTTTGACTTATTCAAGTAGTACAGAAGAGTAAATAACAATTTAAGATTATAGACATTAATTGTATGTTGCTTAGGGTTTTCTTTTCTGCTTTTATTTTGCTTTATATTCATGCGTGCATAGATGAAGGGGAAAAAATGTAATCTCTGGGTTTAGATCAGTTGCTGTTGCCGAAGTTCAAACAAGAGAAAACTGCAAACAAACTGTGATGATAAGCAGAAAATGTATCCAAGTTAAAGGGGTCGCTGTCTCCAAACAAGAAAAGTCCTGTTTCGTTTGAAGAGGGTGGATGTACCTCCTATTATTGATAGCAATCAGTTAATAGCTCACCAGCATTCAATGCAATGCATCTGTATATGTAATGCAGAAAACACAGAGCTATGGCTTTGTGTATCTGCAAAACATAGCATTTTGAGAAGTAAAGATGAGCAACTTCAGTATAGAAATTTCTACTAGGGTAGGTTATATTTTTAAAATACATAGTGTGGGTGTGTAATTTTAGGACAACAGCGTGGAACAGTTTTAAGTATTAGGTAGAGCACCTATATATAAATTGATGGTGCTGGGATGGGTAGAAAACTAAAATCCCCAGTAATGGGGATATCAAAACACTACATACATAGATGATATGTGATCATGTATTGGTCTGCTGAAAATTTTGTCTTGTTCTGGAGGAGATGATGAGATGATTTTAGAAACTTACAGCAGGAGTGTTTCTGAGAAGAGAGCTGTGTGACAGCAACAATGGGCAGCCCAGTGAGATGGCTCCCAGCTGCCTCCCTGGAAGAACACCAGCAAGAGGGAGGCACTCATGTGCAAACTGTATACGAAACATATCCATTTGCAATCAGTTTAGAACAGAATTCAGCCAGATGTGAACATGAAATATATCCTTTTGGTTTTAGTGTGTCTCTAATCACTTATCCAGCAGGGTTTTTGTGTATAACCAGCACTCAGATATCACCTCTGTGTATCTAAGCTGTTTAATAATATGTAACTTTAACTGAAATGTATGTTTTTAATTACACTATGCTTTTAAAAGTGACACTGAAATTACTAGAAACTTTTTAACTATGTACTAAATAAAGTCTAGTAACATTTGGTTTCGGTTTTGAGCAGTTGTTGCAGACAGCAGAGCATCCACTTGTAACATCCACTTGTAACATCTGTAGTCCCACAGGCAATAAAACAAGCCACCAAAGCAAGGTTTACTGTATTTGACAAGAGTAAGCAAGATGCTGTTATCACAACTACAGTAAAAGATGTTGATCGCCATTCTTAGTGCAAATCTCTCCTTGGTGATTCTTCCATCAGCTACTGAAATTTTTAACTTGTCTATCCAGTCTAGAAGCACAGTCCTGGAGACTGTAAAAGGTTAGTTATGTAAATTATCCTGTCTATAAAATCAAATACTAAGTAAAACAGGTAGTGGCTATGCACCAAAGCCAAGAACTACAGGCCACCCTCAGACTCATACGAGGCAAGACCAGATAGGAAAGAGCAAATGCCTCCAAGAAGATCAATTGCTCGGTCCTGGTAAGGAGCCTTGAGCTACAGGAGGGTTTGCAACATCCTTGCTGGACTCGTGTGTGACATCTGACATCTATGGACTGTAAGAAGGGGGTCTGTATGCTTACAGCTCAGGAAATACAGACTTGTCACTGACAGGAACTGCCTATATCAGTGTAATAATACTGAAAAACCTAATAAAAGGTTTGTGAACCTTGCTTTGGTTGGGATTTGCCATATGAGGAGCTTTGTGTGAGCACTGTAGTAGCCATAACAGCAGTGACCTAAAGACTCAGTACCCTCATCCCTCTGTGTTCAGGTTTTACTTTGACAGGTCAAAGAGGTCTGAAAGGCCTCCAACAGCACAGCATGGCTGTATTTCTCCAGCACAGCAGTAGCAGCATCAGCCACAGCTATCAGTCCCTGAGCTGGAAGGAAAAACACAGCGTGAGGGTGTTGGCGGTGGGAGAAATGGGGCCTTGAAAACTTCCAGCCCAGCATGATACCAGCAGCCCCGACACTATGAACTACTCCCTCGTGGACAACCGCTGCTTCAAGGGATGAACGTGACCTTGGGGCTGGGAAACACTGCTCTTGGGCAGCAAAGAGGGCAAGAAGCAGATCTGTGAAGTGGGCACATTTCTGCCTGGAGGGCCGCTGGGGACACCTGTGGCTCTGGGAACTGAGGAGCACAGCTAGGAGAGCCTTAGAAACAGAATGAAAGCAGCCCCATGTGGACTCTAGCAGAAGAGGAGACAGAAACCTGCTCAGCACTAACCTGTAGAGGCAGATGGAGACATCCTACCATTGGCATTGCACTGAGGGGGGCGAAGGAGCTGCTGGGTCTATGATACAGCAGCTGTGAATCTGCTGCTCAGGCAGCAGAGGGGGGGTATAACATGGGGAAAGCTGCAGTGGCTGAAGTATGCTCTGTATGTATTTGTTTTCACACTGTTAGGTTAAGGGATTGGGTTGTAATTCAGGTTTTTCTTTTATCCTCTTTTTCTCTGAAATGGTTAGTATCATTTATCATTTATCAACTATCATTTATCATTGTTAGCACCATTGTAAGTGAATTTACCCTTTGATAAGACTGTCAATGCTTTTAAGTAGACTAACAATAAATTCTGTATCTTCTGTTTGGGATGGAAGGGATCGTAAAGATCATCTAATTCCAACCTCCCTGCCATGAGCAGGAACATCTCCCACTAGACCAGGTTGCTCAGTGCCTTGTCCAGCCTGGCCTTAAACACCTCCATGGAGGGAGCATCCACAGCCTCTCTGGGCAACCTGTTCCAGTGTCTCACCACCCTCACAGTAAAGAACATCTTTCTTATATCCAGCCTAAATCTCCCCTCTTCCAATTTGCATCTATTACTCCTAGTCCTGCCATCCTGGACCCTATTAAAAAGTCCTACCCCAGCTTTTCTGTAGGCTCCCTTCAGGTATTGAAGCTACTGTGAAGTCCCCCCAAGCCTTCTCTTCTCCAGGCTGAACAACCTCCTTTAGCCTATCCTTGTAAGGGAGGTGCTCCAGACCTATAGATGGAAACAGTGAAACATCTGATTTCTAAAGCATCACAGGTACTCCAAAACAGCAGTCATGGGCCCCAGCTCCGACACCAGCAGCTCCTCTATAAAGAGTGTCTTATCTTGGGTGTTTTAAGATGCAGACAACATTGATCAAACAGTGCAAGATGCTGGCTCCTCCATCCTGTTGTAGAATAAGTGCAGTACCAATGTGGGTCAGGTCAGAAGAGCAGGCTTCAGAGGAGAAGACTGAGCATCAGGGAAACAGACTCCACAGATGGGAATGCTGTGGTTGGATATTTGGTTTATATCCTCTCAGATAACAGGGGTGTGAGCTGTACACATCTGTTACACACACAAGGCCACCAGCTCATGGGTCAAATCTGGATTTTGATTTCTTCAGCATAGGAAGTAGCTTATCACTATACACACCATGAAGATTCAACCAAGAGGCCTGCTTACACCCTTGCATTTCTGCTTCCATGGTCCTTCCACAGGTTGTTCATCATGTGCAGGGAGACTGCCCTTTCCATGGGAACAGAGCACTGTTAAAAGCTATGGTGGGATGGGGTGTGGGGGTGCAGTCCTTTGACTCCAGGCTTGTTTCATTGAAACAACGGGTGATGCAGCCTTCACACTGTGACACTAAGCTGCTCCATCACAGTCATCACATACTGGCCTGCAGGAATGCCTCCTGACGAAATTCCTGACTTCCCATGGTGAGGAAGCTCTGTCCATGCTGCTGATGCCACCAGCCCTCGGGAAAGAAACTGAAAGGGGAGTGGGAGGGGAGGGTGCGGACGAGGCTGGGCCAGAGCATTGTATGGTGCAGCCAGCACAGCACCCACCACACTCAGAGACTGTTCCTACTTCACCTGCCAAGAGCAGGATTTGAGAAGATTTGCTTTACCTTTGGTGACCGGCTTTTACACACCTTCTCATTCAACGTCTCCCATGCAATTTTCATCATCTCTGCATCAGTGGAGTTTCATCACAGGCTCATGTCCCAGGGGTGAACAGAGAACAGAAAGGTGACCCACCAACCAAGCCCAGGTACAATCCTAATGGAGATAGGAGACTACAGTTTACGGAACATAGGGAGGGGGTGGATATTTTAGTATAGAACTTGATTAAAAAAAACAAAAGAAATTACTCTTTTCAAATGAACATCTTCACAGACTCCCATACAAGGTCCCCAAACAAGCAACATCATTATTTACTAAAAAAGGCTGGTCTGAGAACAGCCTGATTTGCAGAGCAAGGGGGTACCCATACCTCTCACTTTCCTCTGTGAGAGCAGATGCTTGCTGCACCTCTGCAAACCCAGCCCTTGATTCCCCATGTGGAGCACCAAAACAGCAGCACCTACTAAGTGTGGCTGCCAGATGGATGAGCCTAGCAAGCCTGACACAGCCACATATATACAGGAGCCACAATGATTCCCCATCCTCCATCAAAGCTGCACATAAACCTGTCCCACTTATCTAGCATACTTTGCCCATTGGTCCACACTTCAGACAACAATCTCCTAACAACGCTGCAAAGCCTTTAACTCCCTTTAATGCACACCCTGACTACAGCAGCCATCAGTTTGTGTTGATACATTCTTTTATCCTCTGCTTGCAGGGTTGCCTTCCTGGCCTTGGGAATTAAACTTTCTGGCATGTCTTGAAAGCACCAAGTATATCACATGTTCCTGCATACTTGACCCACAAAACATTAACACTCTTTCTTTCATGCTACTTATTATCTCAGATGGCTTTTGACCAAAAAATCTGGAGCTGCATTTTCCAAACCTTTAGATCCTGGCTTTAGCTCAACACAGTATCAAACCATTAAAGCAGAAATTACAACTGAAATTTGCAAAAATATGCATGCGTTTGAAACACAGGTTTCAATTCAACGCTTACAGGAGTCAAAGTATCTTTTTAAAGAATGGCACAATTATAATATTGTCTGCTAGGTCTGACATATAAATAATTTTGGTACCTTCTGCCCAATTGCAGTGAATTGTGCAGTTTCTGTGTTTGTTGTTCACCACCATCTCCTAAGGCTACTAAAGCACTCTGACATGATCAAGTGAAAAGCATTATAGAAATGTGTTTCTTTACTGTGAGTCCTTTGTATAGTTTACAGATCTAAACAAGTACAGTGCATCCAAGGGCATGCTGCCCTCATACAGACTGGCCTGTTTTACTAGTCATATCACCAAGTCACATCCAAAGTACTCCCCCCAGAACATTCACAGCCTTCCCTCATGACACCCACTATATCTCTGCTATATCAGATGTCTCAAATCTTCCTCAGAAGCAACTTTTTCCCCTTCCAGGGCATACATTTGCATTCTTCCCAGTAATGTATCACTTAGTGATACTATTCTCGGATTTTTGGGCTCAAGACAGATGCATTCCTAAGGGCAGGGAGGAAGGAATGCAGGGAGGATAGAAGTTGGCATAACACAGGACAAGGAAAAATAGAAACTGGTACACATCTGTATAAAGCCCTCAGGTAAGGCTCCTGCAACTTTCCAGTCTCTGCAGAAGCAGAAAGTGCTATAAACTCCCAGCTGCAGGTAATTCCTTCACTATATCCCAATTCAGTGAGTCCAGGAAAATCAGCAGTCTAACTGGAAAAACAAAAACAAAGCAGAGAAGTTGTTAAGGCATTTCATAACTGTTGTTGCACTATTCTGTTCCCCCCTCTTATTTGACATTCCCTCTTTCCTCCTCCAGTTTTGTGATATTTTTTGAGTCCTTCAACATACTTCAACTCTGCTAGGAAAGTCTACTTCTAGCCCACACCACAGATGTTTCAAAGGCAGTAACTGACTCACGTTAGTCTTGTGATAGAAACTGTAGTAGCTTTATGTTGCCATGGCTGCTTTAGTTGACAAAACAATCCTTTTGACAGACAACTTCTACATCTTTTGCAGTCCTCTTATTGCACACAGGACAGGAGTAACTTGAAGGTGAAAAAGTGAAATGACCCTGAAGGAAAGGGGCTGTGTCAGAACTGGGAGTTGACCCGAGGACTCTTCATTTCCAGGATGGTGCAGGCTGCCCTCCTTCTGTCTCCACTTGATTTAAGTAGGATTATCAACTACAAAATTTAGACCAGTGCTGGTAAATGCTTAATAGTATGTGAGGAAGTGCTGGGTTCAATGAAGCTTGAGCGAGGTACATTACTGTGGTCCTGAGCAGAATCTCAGTCAGGGTGATACAGCACAGTGCAATGCTTATGGTCTGCAAAGGGGACCTGGTTTTATACCAGAGTTCACCCACATATTTTGGGGAAAGAACTCTCAATTCAGTGCTCATAAAGATATATAGCTATCACTGGCTATTAATTTCTGCTTGTTCTACCTTTCCTCCCTTGAGAAAGCAGGGCAGGGGGAGTAGGGGGATTATTATCAGGCACCAACATTTAATGCTGCAGTGCGGCCCTCTACAGAGTTAGAGAAGATGCCTAAATTGGTTCCTGTCAGATGTAGGCGTTGAGTCATGTTCCCCTTCTCTGCAGGCTGTGCATTCCAACTTCACCAGCCAGAAGCTGGTTGCTGATCTTCTCGCATTCTTCCCCATAAAATGTATTATTTAAAGGAGAAAAAAAATTATACCAGGGAGAGAGGAAAAAAAAATCATCAGTCATACCAGCTTCCCTCTTCGTTTGCAACTCAGCCTCATTATGTCACCTGAACAATGGGAATTCTCCTCATCTATTTTAAAGTGGCATCTGCCTTGAAAAGCTCCAAATCTGGAATGCTCAGTGTGCAACCCTGGGGAAAGAAAGTTGCTTTAGATTTCCTATAAACACTTCTTCAAACAACCAAGATGTCAGTCCCAAAGCCTGACAAAGCATAGCTGGGGTAGAACCTGATCTGAGTTTTATTTCAGAATGGGACAAGTAAGAACTTGTGACCTGGTCTGAGAAATTGAAAGTGTTACAGATGTATTTTATCCCAAAGATTACAGTCAGATATTATATACCTTTTAAGTTAACCACAAACACTCATCCCCCTGCCATCCCATGGACCTCTGCTTAAAAGCACATCAGTGGGAGCTAGAATGCTTCTATCATAAATTGCAATTGCAGCTTCCTAGGGAAGGTTGTCTGAAGTTATTCTGCAAGGACAAATCAAATAATCTTTTTTAGTAGCTTTGACAGCCAGGGAAATAAAGTGAAAATTTGCAGGAGAAAACCTTTTAAGGACATATGTTCATCTTGAAGCCCAGATACACTTGTCAGAGAAAGGTTCTCACCAGTAAGGACAGGGTGTTCACTCCTCTCAGATAAAAGCAAGGCAGAGGAGACCTGGCATATAGAAAAAGCCAGACCCAATCTCTGAGAAACAGTAATTCAGTGTAAGTCAAGTCTGCTCTTCTTTTGCTGCTAGTTAATAATCTGTAGGCTAACAACTTTTGCTTCAGGTTTTTCTAGGTCTCAAAACCTCCACNCCTAGTTAATAATCTGTAGGCTACCAAATTTTGCTTCAGGTTTTGCACCTCAACTTTTCTAGGTCTCAAAACCTCCACATAATCCCTCGTGCTGTCAGAAAATAGGTTTTGATGAAAATATAGGGCTGACAGCATATGGCATGCGGTATATAACCAGCCATTAACTTTTTCCTGTCACAAACATTGATTATTACATCTCACTGTAAAACTAATGAAGGGGGACTGGGATGCAGATGCCTGCAGGAGGTGAGTTGGCACGGAGTTGCATTTAGATCACCGCATAATAGCTCACAGATTATGTTGAAAGGGCATTTTGTTATCAGAAATCTTTAAAATAGAGCTGCTGAATGGAACACAGGTGCTTTGCAGTGAAACTGGATTTACCCCACATGGACATGCAGAGGAAGAAAAATTTGTAGTCAAAATTTGACAGAGGATGGCATTCCTCTGTGGAACCTGGCCACATCAGAGGAGTACAAAATATCCCTTTATTAAAAAGTATTGAAGGGATCATGCAAAGCAATGCACCATCTGTAGACACAGAGAACAGAGCCCAGTAGCAGTATTCTCTTTATCTATTGTTTCTTAGGCTGTGGGTAGAAAATAATGGTATTTCTATGCAGATGTCCCTGTCATTGCTTGCTTCCCCTCCTGTGAATTAATTTAGTCACCTCCATCACACCCCACCAGCTGCAGTCAGGACAGCTTGGAATTTTATTAAAAGTATGAGGGGAATGGTAATCAGACACACTCAAAGCACTGAGACAGCAGCCTAGGTGTTTAGGGAGCAATTGAAATGGTCCTACATTAAGATTAAAGACATTCAGGCTGAGTTCCAAAGCTGAGGCAGAATGCCCGTGAAGGACCCTTGTTTGAGTCTCTGGCACATTTCACACCAATCATACCTGAAGCCTAGAAATAAAAGGAGTCAGTAAGAGCTCCATACACCACTTGATCCACAGAGAAACCAAAGAGATTTGGCAAAGTATGTTACAGAGATCAGCAAAGGCCAACACAAGAAAATATATAATGGGAGCAGAGAAAGGTGGAGCATGCTGAAGGTCAGAGTAGGTGGGAAGAGCAGGGAGCAAAATGTATATGTATATATTTTTTCCTCAGACCAAGGCTGTGGGGAACAAGTAGCTCCAAAGAAGTCCGTTGATGACAAGAGGATTAAAAAAAAACACAGCATAAAGGAGAGAAGAATCAGGTCCAGAATCTTTCAAGCACTGATTATTTGGCAGAGAGTCAGTGGAACTAAGCCATTTCTAAGACAATATTCTGAACACTTAATTTTATAATGTAAAAGATGGACATAAAAATGCATCTGCTGATTTTGTATAATTACCCATATAAACCAAGAAAAAACAGATGTAGGTTTGCTTCCTGGAAAGAGATATCAAGCACAGTAAACAAAAGGCAAAAATACAGCTTTCCATCCCTCTGTCCAAACTGATACACTTGTTGGCAGCTGTGCTCTTCTTTCTTTTCTGGCAAACTGAAGCACCTGTGCAAAAAGTGACTCCTACATTAAGGCTGCTTGGCTCTTTTTAATACCCAGCTCTGACTGCAGCTGGTTATAATTTCACTCACCAAGCGTTAAACAGACTGAAGTTTTCCATTCTTGGAATTAGATAGCATTGTCACATCAGTGCATGGCTTTTGCCTGTTGCCCACATGTCTGTAGAGAGATGTATAAGTATTCCAGCTCAGTTCCTCATCCATTCTGGGCATCAGCCCCTTACAGAAGAGATGAGCAGGGTCTTCTCCATACCTGTCTCTCCTGAGCATCTGTGCCACTGTAGCAGGAATTGAGAAGAGTAAGCTCATTTTGCTTGTGTCTATGTTCCTCAGGCCTCCCTGTCAGCACAGAAAAGCCAGGGATAAAAAGCTAATTTCAGAGGAAGTGCCAGCACTAGGAAATTTCTCTGTTCTTTGCACCCCCAGCAGTCTACTAGCGAGTCTGCATGTGCTGTTTATGTGACAGGCCAGTGAATCAGACCAGCAACAGATTTCCCTCCTCCTTGCACCAGTTCCCCATGTGGCCACACCACCAGCATTGCTCTCTCAGCACAGGGGTGAGGATGACCCTGCAGCAGAGAGCTGAGCCCACACCAGGGAACCACGGAATCAGATGCTGTGCTTGGAGAGACAAGCTCACCTGCTGAAAAATCCACAGGGATGGAAGAAGCAGGGTAGGAAAGGAGAAAGAGGAACAAACAGCAGTGTGGTGAGATGGTAAGAGACAACAGTAAGGACTACAGAAAGAGGAACAAACCACAAAAGGGCTGCAGAGAAAGAGGAGCAGAAAAGGAGGCGGCACATAGCATCATCTTCCCCAATGTGCTTATCGCTACATCATGACAACATCAGTGGACATGGGAAGAGCAGTGGATATCATCTGTCTGGATCTCTCCAAGGCCTTCAGCACAGTCCCCCACAACTTCCTTCTCTAAGTTGGCAAGGCATAGATTTGATGGGCAGACTCTTCAGTGGATAAGGAACTGGTTGGATGGTCACATCCAGAGGGTAGCTGTCACTGGCTCAATGTCTCAACGGAGAGGAGTGACAAATGGATCAAGGATCTGTGCTTGGACTGATGCTGTTTAATTTCTCCATAGACAATGTAGACAGTGGAGTCAAGTGCACCCTCAGCAAGTTTGCAGACAATACCAAGCTGAATGGTGCAGCTGGAGGAACAGGATGTCATCCAGAAGGACATGCATAAGCTAGAGAGATGGGCCCGTGCAAACCTGATGAAGTTCAACAAGGACAAGTGCTGGGTCTTTCACTTGGGCTTGGCCAATCTTCTTTACAATTACAGACTGAGAGATGTGATAGAGAGAAGCCCTGTGGAAAAGGACTTGGGGTGTTGGAAAATGGCTGAAGGAGAGGAATCATATCTCAATGGCAGATTTGTATGGCAAGGCAAAGTGCTGAGAACAGCACAAGGTCCCACGGAAGACTAAAAAGTTAGCATGTCATTGATGCCAGCAGTTATACAAAGTTACAAACTAACAAGATACTGTGGTCAGAACAATAAGGAACTGTACTGCTGAGTCATGTAAATGGGCTGAGACATGTAAATGTAACCTTTAGGGACAAACCAATAGGGAATAGACAAATATGTGACAAGTATGTGTATTAATGAGATGCTCTATAAATGTAACAGCTGAGCTAAATAAAGTTGAATCTTGCTTATCAGGCATATTGATTGTCTGCATCTTCCCTTGTCACTCGCAGTTGGCGCCCGGAACAGGGACCGGAACGGGGACCTGAGAACAAGAGCCGGGAAACTTGATGCCATGCCCTCGGGGGTGACGAGGAAAAAAGCACCGGGGAGCACCTCCCGGAGGACAAAAGAGACAACAACGCTGGCGTTTGGTGTCTCCGTACCTGGGACGACCCGACATCGGAGTTATCGCCGCTCGATTTGGCTGTCTGCGAGGACCACTTTGGGTACCCAGGCGTTGGACCAAGCCAGCCCTCGCGGATGAACGAGGTGCAGCAGTGAGATCTGCATCACCTTCAGTTAGCGGTGGAACCTCCTCACCTGCGAGTCCTTCGGGCCTTGCTGAACAAACCTGTGTTGAACAACCCCTGAAGATCTACAAGGACTGCTTCATAACTACAAACCGACATTTGGGTGTAGAGGGTGGAACCATCTCACATGTTTGCATTGTCAACCAAAATACTGCGGGGCCTGGGTTAAGCTGAACTGTGTGGAGGGTGCAACCACAAAGTTTGGGTCTATGAGAAGCGGTTGTACTCACAGTGGTGTGGTGTGTGCCTCCCAGGACAATGGGACAAAGTGGCACACAGCACTAGAAGTGTATACAGGACTGCGAGCCTAGCAAGCTGTTGAGCCTATTGAGGAGGGCAGCAGAAAGCAAGACAGATTTTTTAGTATAGGTGCANACAGCACTAGAAGTGTATACCGCACATCACCCTTTGTATGGTCTTAGGCTTATTGAGTGGGGCAGCAGAAGGCAATACAGATTTTTTAGTATAGGTGCAGGACAGGCCTACAGATACCACTGCAGTGGGTAGTCAGACATGGTGACTCAGATCAGCTGTGTCACCATTTTGGTGTTATTCCTAGTAGTGAATTGCAGAAGAATGCTTCATCACATTAACCCTAGACATAATATGTGGATAACCTGGGCAAATCGAACAGGGCAAAGTAGTTTTTGTCTGTACTCACAGCCCAGAAGGCCAATCATTCTCTGGTCTGCGTCAGAAGAGCTGTGGCCAGCAAATCGAGAGAGATGATTCTGTCCCTTTGTTGTGCTGAGACCCCACCTGGACTACTGGAGTGTTCAACTCCAGTGCTCTCAGCACAAGAGCATGAACCTATTGGAGAGACTTTAAAGGAGGGCCATGAGGATGATGTCGGGCCTGGAGCACCTCTCCTATGAAGACAGGCTGAGAGAGCTGGGGCTGTTCACCCCGGAGAGAAGAAGGCTGTGAGGAGACCTCATAGTGACCTACCAGTACCTGAAGAGGGCCCACAGGAAAGCTGGGGAGAGCCTGTTTGCCAGGGCACATAGTGATAGGATGAGGGGCAATGGTTTTAAAGTAGAGCAGAGCAGGTTTAGATCAGACATTAGAAAGGAGTTCTTCACCATGAGGGTAATGAGGCACTAAGCAGCCTAGAGAGGTGGAGGAGGCCCCATCCTTGGAAACATTCATGGCCAATCTTGATGAGGCTCTGAGCAACCTGATTTAGTACAGGATGTCCCTGCTCACTCCAAGGGAGTTGGACTAGATGACCTTTGAATATCTCTTCCAATTATGTGATTCTATGATCACCACTAACAACTAATTGCAAAACCTCTGCCATAGCAGTCTTTTCCTCCTTTGCCTCTCTTTCCCTTCCCTCCCTGTGGCAGACTTCCAACAGCTTGACATAAAAATACCAGCGCTGCTGATCTGAGTTTTACGGGGGAAATAGCTTTCCTATTTATTTTGGTTTCATGCGAACACTGGAAATTTTTGTCCTAAATCTGCACCAGACTGTTCAAAGCTGTTGTTTCCCTGTGCCTCAAATTTGGTTTGACAGGTAGCCACAGTTTCCAGAAGCCCTGAGCCTACCTGCATCTTGACAGAGCAAATGAAGAGGGGAGAAATAGACAGTGAGCTACCTCCAGCTGCTGTTTCCTTTCCCAGAAATGAACCACATGAATAAGGGGCATTTCTCCCCTCAATATGGAAAATGAATGGAGTATGGACCTGCCCAAATCTGGAGGCTGAAGCAAGAGAATCATTCAAGCAGTTTGGATAAGAAACTTCCCATCCCTTCCTCCCAAGCTCTATACAGAACAGGAAATTAACCAACTCCAGACATCAGGAGGAGAAAAAAACTCCAAACATCTCACTTCCCTCAAACTAACCAGAACCAGCATACATGCTGGAAAAAACATTTCCTATCCCACGCTGAGACCTTATATGAAAAGAAAAACTCTAAAGCTTAGGTCTCACATCTGCTCAGCCTTATTTCCACCAGCTGCTGTTAAGTATCAGTCAGCCTTGGAGTAAAGTTTAGTGCATCAAATAGGGTTCCCAGTCCAAGTCCCAGTCATGAAGATGTCAGGAATTACTTAATCATTAAATCATTGAATGTGTTGAGTTGGGTGGAACCTTCCAAAGGTCATTTAGCCCAACCACCCTTGCAATGAGCAAGGACATCTTGCACTAGATGAGGTTGCTCAGAGCCTCATTGAGCCTGGCCATGGATGTCTCCAAGGATGGCAACTCCACCACCTCCCTGGGCAACCTATCCCAGTACTTCACTATCCTCATGGTGAAGAACTTCCAATGTCTAATCTAAACCTGCCCTGCTCTAGTTTAAAACCACTGCCCCTTGTCCTATCACTACATGTCCTGGGAAACAGCCCCTCCCCAGCTTCCTGTAGGTGCCCTTCAGGTACTGAGTTTAATTTACTTTTGCCAGTTAAATACACATTGGAAAGTTCACATCCAAATTACCTTTAAAAAACAAAACTATTATAAAGCCAAGCACTCCGAAGTTAGGAATGGTGGGAAGTTGTAACTACAAGCTCAATGCGTACCTACAAAAGGGTTAGGGTGATGCCATCCTTACTCTTGAGATCCTGTACCAAATTCACCCTCAGACTGTATGCCTGCAGAGATGGCATAATCATGTGTTACCCAGTCCACTGGAAATTTGGCACTTTTTTGACCTGAGTTGTATCCCTTTAATGTACTTTCAGCTAAGATACAAAATCACACTGAGAAACTTCATCCCAAGAATGGGGGCTTATGGAGAACATTACTAAACTGATCCCCCCTCAGCAGGGAAACATGGAATAGATAAGCCATTAATCCCTTCTGACCTGAAAAGACTAATCCATCATACTGGTATAGGGATATTAGAAATGACCTTCCAATATTGCCAAAAGCAGGCACTTTCCCAAATCTTTAAACTCTGCTAATTCTGTAGGGAAGAAGCACCAATCATTACAGATTCATGCAGTTAGGGCTTTTTGGTGTGCATTTCACCAAACCTCTGGTAGATTTTACTTTTCTCTATTCCCTTAAGCAAAAAGATTGCCTTAAGGAAGCCTACACTCCAGCAAATTGCTCAAGTTGGAAGCATGGGCAGCTGCACTCTTTGTGGGCTGAAACATACTTGCAAATGGATTTTCAGACCATACTAAATCTAAAAAACCCTAAGTTAGACCAGGAATAAAGATCTGCTGTCCAAATAGTGCCAGCAGCACACAGTCCATGGGATGCACCACCTTCCTCAGACCACTGGAGCTAAGATCCACTCCCTGAAAAGCAGAATCATAGAATGTATTGAGTTGTAAGTGACCCTTCAAAGGTCATCTAGTCAAACACCCTGTAGTAAACAGGGACATCTGCATTACTAGATCAGGTTATCCAGACCCTCAGAGTCTCTTCTCCATGCTGAACAGCCCCTTCTCTCTCATCCTGTCTTCATAGAAGAGGTGCTCCAGGCCTCACATCATCCTCATGGCCTTCCTCTGGAACTTCTCCAATAGGTTCATGTCTTTCTTGCGCCAAGGCCTCCAGAGCTGGACACAGTACACCAGGTAGAGTCTCGGGACAGCAGAGGAAAGGGGCAGAATCACCTCTCTCAATCTGCTGGCCATGGCTAAGTAATGAACACATTTTCTTCTGCAGTTACCAGGTAGTTGTGCTTAGAATAATAGCTTTCAAACACTTCTAAGAACAGAGATAGGGACACTCAGTTATCCTTAAGGACAGATGGAAGTCACCAGACCATTTTTTGGCTCATACAAGCAACCATTATATGAGCTAGACATTCTGCCCATGCTCCCCTGGGTAGGAAAGAAGTCTCCCTATTTCATCAGCTGCATCTATTGCAACATCTACCATTAGTCTGCAAACATGGCCATGTAGTCTGTTGTAGTCCAGTAAACTTACTGTTTAGAACACTTGTAAATGTTTAAAACAGTCAAATCAAATGCTTCCAAATGGATAAAGCAAAATCTAAACAACCCTAAGCCCTAGAGGTAAACAGCACTGTACCCTGATGTCAGGCGAACACACATCTCTCTCATGGTCAGAGGCAAGAGGGAAGGTCTGATCACCCTTCTCTCTTCCCTACTTTCTTCCGTTGGACTTTGGGAATACACATTAACGCCATAGCTTTTTGTTCCTTCTCCTATTTTTACTTCTTTAATGAATGCAAGTTTCTGATAGAGATAAATCCTTTAGATAATAAGAACAAAAACAGAGGCTACTCTGAAGGACAAATACATCCCAGCTGCCTTCACCCAAACACAAAGATTATCAGCATCCTAAATGGTTATCAGCATCCTAAAATGAACGAGGACATTCAATGAGGCTTCTCAAAGGAAATAAGAATGCATAAATTCAGTCTTTCTCCCTGCTTATCAGGAGACCCTTCATCCTCTACAGTGTGCAAGTGATTTCCACTTCCCACACAAGGTACAAAGAAAAGATGCAAGTTTACTCCTAGAATTTCTCCCCCCTCTACTGCTTCAAACTAGATTTATCTAGCTAAGACAGACTTGAATCCCTCCTCAATGCCTGCCTGTGCAAGGCATTTGACACTGTCCTGCATGACATCCTGGTCACCAAACTGGAAAAGAATGGGTTTGATGGATGGACCACTCGCTGGATAAGGAGCTGGTTGAATGGTCGAACTCAAAGAGTTGCAGTCAATGGCTCATTGTCCATGTGGAAACCAGTGACGAGTGGTGTTCCCCAAGGATCAGTACTGGGACCAGTGCTATTTAACATCTTCATAGGAGATATGGACAGTGGGATTGAGTGCACCCTCAGCAAGTTTGCAGATGACACCAAGCTGTGTGGTGCAGTTGATACACCTGAAGGAAGGGATGCCCTCCAGAGGGACCTTGACAGGCTTGAGAGGTGGGCCCAAGGCAACCTCATGAAGTTCAACAAGGCCAAGTGCAAGGTCCTGCACCTGGGTCAGGACAATCCCAAGCACAGATACAGGCTGGGTGGAGAGTGGCTTGAGTGCAGCTCTGTAGAGAAAGACTTGGGTGTGTCAGTTGATGACAAACTCAACATGAGCCAGCAGTGTGCACTCGCAGCCAAGAAGGCCAACCAAATCCTGGGTTGCATCAAGAGGAGTGTGACCAGCAGGTCAAGAGAGGTGATTTTACCCCTCTACTCGGCACTGGTGAGACCCCACCTGGAGTATTGCGTCCAGTTCTGGAGCCCTCAACACAGGAAGGACATTGAGCTATTGGAGAGGGTCCAGAGAAGGGCCACGAAGATGATCAAAGGGTTGGAGCAACTGCCCTATGAAGACAGGCTGAAGGAGTTGGGGTTGTTCAGCCTGGAGAAGAGAAGGCTCAGAGGGGACCTCATAGTAACTAATCAATACCTGAGGGGGTCCTACAGAAAGGCAGGGGAAGGAATTTTTAACATAATATTGGATGGGAGGACTAGAAACAATGGATGGAAATTGGAGGGGGATAGATTTAGACTAGACATAAGAAAGAAATTCTTTACAGTGAGGGTGGTGAAATACTGGAACAACCAGAGAGGTTGTGGATGCCCCCTCTCTGGAAGTATTCAAGACCAGGCTGGACAAGGCACTGAGCAGCCTGATCTAGTAGGAGGTGTCCCTGCCTATGGCAGGGGTGTTGGAACTCTATGATCTTTAAGGTCCCTTCCAACCCAAACTATTCTATGATTCTATGATTCTCACACAAATGTTTCCCTTCTTCATTTTATCTGTCTTTCTCTTCCATAACCTACTTCCAATTGAATACATTCAGGCTATTTCTTATACAAATACCAAGGTTTATTTCTGCAGCAGCAAGTGAAACAGGAACACAGCCATCCCTTCAAACTGAGCAGAAGACAGAGCAGACTGTACCACACTAAAAGTATCTCAGAGCCAGGGAGAGAAATGCCTCATGTAAGACGAACAGACAGCTGTCTCACCTTTCAAAAAGAAGAGCTGCAATAGAAACAGGCTGTTTACACCTACCATAAAATCAGATAGATACACTGTATGACAATGGAATGTAAGTGTCCTGTGAACAGGGTAAAAAAGGTTCTTCTTCACATTACCTCTACCCAGAGCAAGATGTCCAATCAAGTACCATTCCCAACACCCTCTACCTTTATCTGAGGAAGAAAGATGATAATGTCACAAATCCCTTGCCAGAAGGGCCTTCACTTAGTCAAAGGCTGGCAGTAGACTGCCAGCAGTTTTACTAAGCCTCACAGAAATACATTCAGATAAGAACAACTCTCTTAGTAAACAAACAAAAGGCTGGAAGGCAAATGTGACATTTCTTCCTCAATAATTTCTTACACATACCAGAAATCCTTACACCAGGGAGAGGGAAGGAACAACCAGACCAGGAAAAGCTCCACGCTGTCAAAACTAGGCATGTCAGAAGGTGTTGAATATCTTTGCCACATCACACTAGATGAGACAGACAGAAGGCTCATTTTCTTTAGCTATACAATTTCAAATTCCCTGAAAGAGAAAAAAAAAAAAATAAATAGGCCTATATAGTTACATCATTGATCAGGTCATACAGAATTCTTCTCACCGCTCAGACTGAACTGAGCACTTAATTACAGATTATAAGGAAAAATTGGGTGTGTAGCTCAGTTGGGAGACCATCAGACTCCAACTCTGAGGGTTGAGGGTTCAGTTCTCTGTCCAGGTGCAAGTCTTGCCAGAGTTGTGTTGGTAAAAGGTCCCTTTCAATTTAGGTGACTGTTCAAAGAAGTAAGCAATTCTGACACTTTTAAGTGCAGGGCCCAGGTTGGAGTCTGACCCAAATCAGTGCTCCAACTGAATAAAGACTGAAGCATTTTGCTCTGTCAGATATCAACTTTGGTTTCTCTTCTAAAGAGGCTCTTTTCCCTTGTCAATGCTATAGCCTTCTCAGTCACATCTTCCTCATACCTGGCAATTATGTCATGAGCTGCAACTTCAGGTTCCCTATCAGTTAGTCAGTTGATAATCTATTTGCTACAGCTTTGGCAGAAATCTGAAGAAGTTTGCCTGGTAAGAATAAATCTGTGCCAGCTGATCATGGCCACGTCCAGTGCAATGCTACCTTTTCTAGCAGAGCCAAGAGATACATACCACAGAACATCCACAGAAAGTGTAATTAAAATGCTTCTTCAGTCCTCAAAGACACCATCCAAACTTTTCATCTTTCCAGAGCTGCATTCTGCTGAGATTGCTTTCAGCAGCTTTAATCAAGTACTTCAGTTTTGGGTACACCTACAATGCAACTAAAGGATAAGACCAGAGTTCAGGTAACAAAGTCTAACACAGCTAACATTAGGCAAAGGTTACAGCAGCACTGCAGCACAAACTGCACCAAGTTGCAGCGTAAAAGCAGAAATTCTGAGGTATCTATAAACACACAGTGCAGCCTGTTGCACATTGTAATTTCCACGCTGCTATCTTCACCTAAGAGAGTGCAGGCACAGGCCAGGCACAAGTTACTGCAGAAGCACATTTTGCTGTGCCAGTTGTGCCTGGTTTGGGAATCCAAGCCTAAAATAACATCTAACACCAAACAGCACTATCTTCTCTGTGCTAGCTGTACTACAACGAATCTTCTTATTTCCTACAGATAAGTTATCTGTATTCACACACAGAGCCTCAAGGAGGAGCAGCCAGAATATACAGCCTAAACTCTCCCACAGAGCCAGCAAGGTGATACAGAAGAAAACAGCACACAGGCTAAAAGAGCAATCTGTTTGCAGGCTTCAGTGGACTTGCTTAGGCCTCACAGGCTTTCAACAGTTACTCCTCAGAAGGTTTCAAAACCTAGATTTTGGAGAAAGTAATCTTTAACAACTTACAATCTGGTATTCCACTAAAATAAAGAGATCTTAATACAAGTTAGACTAAGCCACTCAGTCTCCATTTCGTCAGTAAGATTACCCTCTCACTTGAGTTCTTCTGCCCAGGTGGCAGCAGAAGGCTTCTCCCTAATATTGTCATGCAAAGAAAAAAAGTCACAGAATTCCCAATACACAAATTCTTAATTCCTCAATTCCCAAGCCATTTCTTGCAGAAGTTAAGAGTTTTGCTTAGCTTGCTGTCTTTTCAAAAGACATTTAGTATCCTTAGTTCCATTAAATGAGCAATTTCCTGGTTTTATTTTCTCTTTATCGGGAGTAAATTGATGGCTTACAAGTGTCATGCATGAAACTTTACTTAGCACCTTCCAAAATCAATAGCGGGGTCTTTTGCCACAGAGATGGCTCATCAATTTGTCACTGCCCGAAGAATGCAATGATCTAATCAATGTTGCAAACGGAGGACAGGTTACATCATTCAGTTGGTAGACTTCATGAAAATTACTCAAAAACAGCAGCAAAGATCAATTCAGGACAAAACATACTTTATTGTACTGTAATGTCGTAAGTACACGAAAAGTACTGCAGAGAACCATGCTAATGGGGCTTTTAGGTCTGGGAAGGTCAGAAGTACAAGATAATGGGGTACTACTGTACTCAGTGCAAAAACTGATTCATTTGAGGCACAAGTACACAATTGTTTAAGCAGCTTGATTCAAGCACAGCTCTGGTATGTGATCTACTCTTTTCTTTCTATGTGACAATTCTATAATAAAGCTACTTTCACACAAAATAGGCAGCAGATTCAAGTCAGGGGTGTCCAAATTGCCACTAGGTAACCAAAACAATTAAGAAAAACACTCTGCATAGTCACATCCTCATTTCAGTTTCAGTTGCAGACCTGTGACTAAAGAACAGTTACTCTGAAAGGTTAGAGACCACATATCTAGTTGGCTGAGTAGTTTTCCCTACCAACCCCCCCACCCCACCCTGCCATGTGTGTGGGTAATTTATTTCAGATTGACCAGAACTTTCCAATAAGAAAAGAAAATAAACTTTTCTTTTTCATACAGACTCATACATATCTAACATTCAAATTAATTTCAGCCCTTGAGATCTTAACTTATGGCTTAAGACACAATGAAAATGTTTGGGCACCCTTGAGTTAAGTTAACGAATAGCATTTTTGCTAAAAAGGCAAGCAAGAGCAGTGTTTTGAACAGAGCTGATCTCTACAAGAAGAAAGCAGAAATCCAAGTCACTGATTACTACTAGGCTGACATGTACTGCTGCCCAGAGAGAAAATATATAACATCACAATGGAAAGGTTCAATAAAGTCAAAAGATAAAGGTTTCAACACCAGGAGCAGCATTTGAAAACAAGCTGTTTAGGTTAATCTTTTCAAAAGATGCAGATTGCATAAATCTAGGCATGAACAAACATGCTGTCAATCTTCTCCTTTTACACAGCAGCTGTGTTTAACATGGAAAGTTCTGGGTTTAAAGAAAGCTACTTGAAGAAGAATTAAGATTTGCAATTGACTGTCTACATAATGAGATTAGTAGAGAAATGAAAAAAAAATTACTACTGAAACAGTAGTTTCCTCAGTGGATCCCTATCATTACAAACACAGCTTCTGATTTGTAAGCAACGCAAGACTAAACAGACAACTATTATTTTATATTATTACTATGCTTATAAGTTACATCAGTTAAAATTAAAACAAAAGCCAAGCAGTTTTGGCCTATTTCAAGAATTGTTTCAAATCAAAACCAGTTTACATGGTGAATGGGACTTCACAGATAAACAAGGAATGGTGACATCTCTGGGTCAAGAACAACAAGAAATAATGGGCTCTGTGCTACCAATCAACCTCAACAAGAATATGGCACAAGGGCCAGCCCAAGCTGTACCAACACTGAACCTTTAGCACTCGGCACAAATTCGGATCTCTTCACTTTAGCTGGCAAATCAGGTGAAAAAACTGGGTAAAAAACCCCACCCAAAACTAACTAAAAATGTAAGCCAAAAATTGGAATATACTTTAAAAAAAAATCTGTACTTTTAAAATAACTTTATGCTGACACCAGTTTGTGCAAACTCAAAAAAATCTCATTGATTTCTCTCTATCAGAAGACAGATCCATCAAATATTTTCTTTTCAGCTCACGGTATCTGTAGATACAATCTCAAATCTAACAGATGTAAATGCAAGAGAGAAAAAGTTAGAGCATTTGCACAACATTCCTTCTACAAAAAAAGCCACTGGAGGGAAAGTAAAATATAAAAGGAATAAAGAAAGGAAGGTTCCATCAGAAATACTCTCACAATCTTTCCCACTCTGTAGTCCATGAATCCGACTCTGATGCTAAGGTGACAGTGTATGTAAGCAGATTTTTTTTGTTGATTTTGCTATTTTTGAGTTTCAATTGAAGAGAACCTGCAAAGAGACTTAAGTCTCTTCAGGAATTGTCGGATGGAACATGCTCCTCAAATCCTTCACTCTCTCGGACTAACGCCCTTTCCAGGATAACACGGCCTTCCTTGTAGCGTTGGCTGTCTTCAGTGGCAAATTCATAGATCCAACCCAGTTTGCTGTTGCAGTTCTTGCAGCTCACATCTCGGACCATGTGGCGGCCAGTGAGCATGACCCGATCCTGAACTTCGCTGTATTGAAGATTTACTACCTGATATAAACACAAGAGAACAGAAAGGATTAATCAAACTAGAGCAAAGCTTGGTTACAGAGTGCATGACTGTCAGTGTTTTAAATATGAAAACCCTATTCTGAATATGAAAATGAAAACTGCAGCATGGTGAGTTAACAGACCTTGAAAATCTCCTTCTTGAAAAGGTAACACTTTAAAGATGTGCTTCCTGAGGATATATAATCCATACTGTTTAACTGACATGAAATGTCATCAAAGGACACAGGAGAGGGCCAAGTTGTGTTCAACTTTGGGTGAGAAATTCCTGGTGAATAGCTAGTAAACTAATCTATATTAATACACTCGTAATATCTGCAACTGATTTGTGCAACTCACGTGATCACTTATTCCCAGAAAATATAAAGAGGTTTTTCTTTAAAAATCTTTGAAGTGCTTTCGAAATAATCATCTAAGAATAAGGAAGGCTCAATGGCTGAGAATGTAGGCATTAAACATTCCCCTTTCTTTATGTGCTATATTGGCAGCTTAAAATACACTTCTAACTTATTTAAGCAGCAAGACCACAGAATCAGGATGTATAACTCTGGTTGAATTAAAAGTTAGTGTCAGAACTATATTCAAACTGCTAATAAGCAGAAGGACTGTAAACGTGAGGCTGCACTGCTTTCTAAGCTTTACCCAACTGTGCTTGCTCTCTCTGCTTCAGATGTAAGGCTTCTGGCTGCAGAAATATAAAAACCAAATTTCTGTGATTAAACCTTACCATGTAACACAAGAAAAACTTGAACCCCAGGATCCAGTGCTTATTGGATGAGAGAGAAATCACATATGCAGATTGTATTAACACTTACACATAAATACTACTGATAGCATTCAGCATACCAGAAATCTCAAGGGTAAGAACTGAAGATATTACTGATGTCTTTATCAACTCTGCCAATGCCCAAATTGCTTTCAAGAAAAAACTCAAACCAACACATCGATGTTTATGTAACTTTGCAAGAAAGCAAAGGGCAATCACCATTTTTCAGTTAGCCTAATGGATAAGTCTACATGGAATAGTTAATACATAACATTACAATTCACTCAGACTTTTGAGTTTCATATTTCAATCTGTTAAATAAAAAATTTATTAAAAAAATTAACTGAATCAGAGTATTGTTGCCCATAAGAGATAATCTGGTTACCTAAAGTGGCTAAACTACTGCTAGCTTAAATGCATTTTAGAAATTAAACAGAATATTATCTAGTCATTTTTTTCCCCACTAAGTAGAAATGCAAATGCCTTTGGAAACCTTTGATAGACAAAATATATTCTCACCATGATTCTGCATTTCCTTTTACAGAAGTCTCCAGAGCTAAAACTCCATGCATTTTGGCATGATGCCTCCCTATATACACAGTCCTCCTCTTTAGAGTATTACACATAAACTAATTTAGATACTTGCCATCAATAGTAAATGCTTAACTTGATTCAAAGTTAGTAGACTACAACAAAATAAAAATTAAAAAATTAAAGTAGCAGTCACACAACACTTCAGCCAAGCAATTTTTTACTTTTGATGACCGATTCTTATCTCACAAACTAATTTTTCAAGAGCAAATCATTATTTCCCTTTGAGCTTCTTACCAACCTTGTTAAAAAGAAAGGCTCTTCCTGTGGCCCCTGTAAAACGAGTGGAGATGAGCTCAGAACGATTGGTCAGAATTGTGTCACAGTTTGCACAGGAGAACAGGCGAGTGCCACCAATATGATCCAGGAAAATTCTTCCCATTCTTATAATTTATGCAAATTTATACCCAAGACCTGAAAGCAAAAAGAAAGATCATGTACATGTTAAAAAAAAGAAGAAAAAAAACCCTCAACCCAGACAAAAAAAACCCCAACACACTCAAATATATGGAAAGAATATTCTGCCAACCAATTCAGCTAATGACTGCAGAAGCTCTTCCTATTGTAGATTAATTACCGAACTTATAGACTGCATTAATCCTTTTTCATAAAGACAAGTTCTCTCCCAAAGTGACCATCTAACCAATAAGATGGCACACCAAGATATCAATTACATTAAATATGCAAAATCTGAACTGAAACGTTTAAAATATAGTTCGTATATTAATAAATCACTATTGGACCCTATAGTTCTTACAACTCAAAAAGCTTAGACTTCTTCCCTATTTTCGTTTCCTCTTTAATGCCATACTGAAATTGCATTCCAGTACATTTCCAACGACTCATCCATCTTAGCAGAAAAGAAGCACACCAAGCCACTGAGATGATCATAGTTTAATTCTCCCAAGCCGCCCCCCATTTTATAATATGCCCCGTAACTCTGCACAACTTATGACATGTAGCCACACACCACACCAGGATGCTTTTGTCTTCTAGTATAGTAAACTGGAATACCATATTTGAATTGACACTGGTTTTATGCTCCACAGTTTTGGGTGCTATTCCACACAATAAACAATCCACCCAGTCTTTACACCACACAGTTTCATATACAAACATATAAAGCTATCAAATCTAAATGCAAAATGCAGTGTCATTTACCCAGTGTCATTTCCAGAGCATCATCACTAAAATACCTAAGCAACTCCGATGAGCAGAAAAAAGAGCTTAGAAAGTTAAGAGCAGATTTGCATAGCTGCTTGGGAAATTCAAAGTATCTCACCAACTTTATACCAACTGATATACATTACTCAAAGTTAACAAGTGAGTAGGTGCAGAACATAACAGACAGTTAAAAACTGACTGATAAGATACCATGACAAAGGAATTAAAACTATGGTGTTATTTCCATTGTAACTGAAGAAAAGTTTCACAACTAATCATCTGAGTTAAATGAATTAAATATACCTCCATTTATGCTTCAGATGTGGAATCAAAGAGTACGGTCTCTGCTTTTTATCTGCACAGCAAAACAAAATCTGACACACTGCAGTATTAAACTTGTGTGAGTTTTACTTTTCTGAGCAGAAGACAGTGTGACATTTGTACAGAAATTAATTTTTGTGCTCACCAAGTTAAATATTCTATGTCAAATGCTTTTAAGAAGCAGAAACACCTTAATTAAACTAATTTCAGATTTTAGGGGATCAGTTTCCTAAAGCCTACTCTGACAAGCACAAAGCACACAAAAAAAGTAAAATACAATTTTTACATGTAAAAAACATAAGTCACTATGATTTTTTTCTGTTTCACCACTTTGTTTTCTTTCAATGTGCAGCAATGAAAATGTTTCCTACCAATGAACACAGTGGTTTTAGCACTATTTCCTTACATGTAGATTTCTCTAATCACTACTAGTCTTTTGTATCCCACTGAAGGATACAAGAAAACACAAAGCAATGGAATTACTCTTTCCTTTAATGGTGGTATAATACCCCTTTCTCTTCTTGAAAGGATAAATAACACAGGCCTTGAGCTCGATAAAAATGTGTCAGTTTTAGCTGAGTGCAGAAAATACAGAAAGCATTTTCCAACAATAACACTAAGCATTATACCTTTTTAACATGCCTTTATATATTTTCTAGCAAGTGAGGGCAAAAGAAAAAAAAAATCAAAATCTGAACAGAGACAGCATGAAGGAAAATCAACAGACAGTAAATGTGAATAAACAAGTATCAACTCAAAGTCAAAGTCTCCAAATAGATGAAATGCAAACACAAGCAATAAAAGTAATTGTGACAGATATGCCCATAAGGCACTTGGCTTGCCTCCATGAGTTATCCTTACCAATTTCGGATAATGTTACTTTTATGTTGATTATATTGTGGATTAAAAACAATTAACTGATCATAAGTTATTGTAAATTTGGAATCAACATCCAAAGGGATGTAAAATATTCTTTTGGGGTAAACACAAAGTTCCCAGGTCAGCACTTTCAGAAGCCAACACAAAATAAATCAAAAGACACTCTGCTCTTGCCAAGAGCATCATAAATACTAAGCTTGATAAGTGACAAGCACACATCCATTACACAGACTATATAATTTTAAAAAATAAGCATCTTAACACTTAAAATGCAAATACATCACTGATCTAACTACGCAGTTCATGTCTTTGCACCCTGAAAAGCAGTAAACCAAAACTGAAATACTAAAAAGACTGACTCCAATTCTTACAAGCAATGTAGAAGTCAAAGGTACATATATGAATGGATATAGCATTATGCATGGATGAAGTGTCAAGTAATGAAGACGAGTAAACACTAAAATAAATGCATAAAGAAATAGACTCAAAGACTTAAGGCTGAAAATCCTGCCTAAAATAGAAAGCCCAAAATTTTCAACTATTTATATCAAGCCAAAAAAAGCTGAAAGTAACATTAAGTTACTTAGTTTATCTAAATGAAAAACAAACCACTATGAAGACTTAGCTCCCAAGAGAACGTGAGCTTCACTTGACGCTAGCACAAATCTGCATGAATTCAGACTGAAGTTACAGAAGAATCCAATAAACCAGCCGGTACCAAAAATTTTTTTCTTCAGAATATAGAGTTTAAGAAAACATACATTCTTGAAATAAATAAATAAACACACATTTAAAAATTTAGAAAATTCTACAATCTGCATTACAACTGTCAAAACAGTCTAGATTTAAAGCATGTTTTTTTAAGAAACTGTTATAATAATGTAATCTACTAGAATACCTAATCTTTAATATAACCTCTAAACTTAACTGCTTGTTATTGATTTCAATTAGACAGCAGCCTACAACTATCATTAGGTTTTAATTGCTACAGGATTGCAGTGGATCCAGAAGGGTCCGACTGAAGCATTGGCAAACTTGTCAGGCTTTGTATTGCTGCTTACAGTAGGAAAAAGTTACAAAATAACTGCTAGGAAAAGCACCCTTCAAATGCTACATTTGATTATGAATTTTCTAAATAACTTAACAAGGAACTTTTGCTTTTTCCTCTCATATATGGTAAAGAAGTTAATTTCAGCTCAGTATCATTTCACATTCCCATCCATCCCCCTCCCAAGCTAAAAACATAGTATTCTCTTACAAAACTAATTCAGAAGGTACTTGCTGTAGATGAATACTGTTTCCTCCTTACATAATGATCCTGAATCCTGCAGGGTATGTATACTCATTGTACACTGGAAAAAACAGAAACGCAACAGAAAACAGGTTTCCATTGCTCTCAGGCTCTCATCTCTTACAAACCCAAGTCATTTGTACGAAGTCAAAGATAACTGTAATTTCTCTCTCCATAGTTTTCACTTCCCATGTAGAAGGAGTAGGTGTCTGTTTATGTTCACACATACATACATCATCTGAAAAAAGCTACTTACAGGCATCGGGAGGGCTCTATTAAATGAAGTTAAAGAACTGTGAAAAATTAAAGTATTTCTAAAGCTTAAGATCTTCCAGTTATTAGGAGGAAATTGCAAGAGGTGCACTTTCCCCACTTCATCCACTCTCTTACATTGTCAGAGAACAGTGAAAATAACTTCCACTGGTTCAGAAAGCCAGTCAAGTTCCTACTGCTATTCACAACTTTGGAAATGAACACTACCATATTGCACAAATTCCATCATGCTACTAGCCGAATTTTCAGACAGGAATCTTAGTTATTCACAAAAACAAATACTGAGGAAAGAACAGAGGATTTGGGGGACAATAATTGCACCTAAAAAGTCAGCTATGCATTCTTTGTTGGATGTGTGTCAATGATGAGTCCCAGTGATTCTGTCCTCAGGCAAATTACCAAACAGAAGTCATAATATTAAGTTACTGCATCCAATGTAAAAAAGGCAGACTTATTTGCCTTTATTATTGGGATATAAAGTATTTACCACTTCTCAAATTTACACAGGCAGAAGAGACGGAACTGAGATAGAATACCACTGTATTATTAGCTGGCATTCTGATCATCACTATCAGTCTTAGAGGACCTTCAGCAGAACAGAAGACGATAGCTAGTAAGGCTTGCTGACAGCCATGTTATTTGGACAACCTTGATACAACCTCTTAGTCATAGCATGAAACATTTCCTGTCTGCATGCTTCTCCCAGTGAGTGTGCAGACAGACAGGAAACACAAGCAGGGTGGCTGTATGCTGTATTATGCATTCCTAGAGCAGAGTCATCTTGAACTTCCACCTGTCTTTCAGTGTTGATGTTGGCAAAATGGAGCAACAGCTGGCAAAGAGCTGACATTCAACAGCTTGAATGTGACCACTACCTGCACAGGTAGGTGTAACCAGTTGAAGCACTACATGGTTGATACAACTGTGTCTGCCTACCTTCATAAGCAATTAAGAAAAAAACAGTAACACAAAGGGTTATTTATTAACATTTTTCAAACTAACAGCATTTTCTTGTCCCAGAGCACAGCTCTTGAAGACACAGGACCATCAACATTTGGGAGATCCAGCAGACACTTTATATGTACACTGGACTGCAGATATTTCAAGGGCCTCAGTGTTGCTTCAGCACCATCTACTGCATCTCAGATCTACAACAGAAAACAGTTGCTAGTTAAAGAATAAAAACTGCAACAGCCTCTCTTTTCACCATTTCACTGACTAAAAGAATTTTTTTTTGCATAGTGAGCCAATACTCTGTCTCTCTCCCTTGAAAAAGGGCCATGCACTTCCTAAGCAGAGAACACCCTTGAAGATGTACTTACTCTGGAATTAGGCATAAACTTCTTCACACCTCTGGAACCCAATTTAAGCTTCCTCTTCTTATCTTAGAGAAGGACAAAAGATGAAAAAAAATACTTAGCATGGCTATGCAAGATCACCCATTAAAGAATCACTGGGTAAGCAAAAAATAAAACTTTCTCCTTACCTTCCCAGGTTTCTGCTGCTCACAAGTGGAGGTGCAATCTCTTTGTCAGTCTCTTAGCAGGTCCAATATTCAACTGACTGCCAGTGACTTCTGTGACTGTCAAAGTAAGCAGGGACCAGTCTTTGTCCTCTGCCTGTATGTACAACTTATTATCAGAATGCACCACATGTAGGCTAACATGAGGAAAGAAAGTGAACTGGAACAGTACACTATACTCATTAGAGCGATCCAGATATTGTAGCAAACTATACAAAGAAGTTAATACAGTCAAATGATTGAAGAGGCTTTGGCAAACGGATGAAAGCTATGATGATGCAGTGCACAGCACCAGCCTCGAACAGGCTACCTCACAAGATGAAATTGCATTTGTACAAGATACACTACCCTGATTTTCAATTACAAGTTACAGTAGTATAATTTTCTATGGCAAACTGGTTTTATTTCCATCAAGTGAGAATGTTGCACTGGCATAGTGGCATTTAAATGCATTAACAGATCATTATATTGGTGTACTAAATGATAGGGGTATTTTGTTTCAAGTTTACAGAGAGCAGAGCTTTACAGATGGGTGCTTGTTTCCAATACAGCCCCCCTCTCTCAGCATCTCCCACACTGTAACTTACACCCTCTAGATTACTCACTCTTGATAGTTAGTATATAAAAGTATTAGCTTACAAATGGTATCTTCACAGATAAATTCTTTCCCACTACTACACAAAGAGTTCAGCAGCAGCAAACATTCCTGTCTCCGTTTCTTTCCCCCCCCTCCTGTCTCTCGTTTGCCTTACTGAGAGAAAAAGGATCATCTTCTGTCTCTTAACTGTTCTTAAGAGAGCTGTATTTCCCGGTTTTGTAATAAATTAATTTTTATACTAATTAAGCAGATGAGAAAACGTTTGTCCATTAATCCATTCTGCAACTTTCACAAAGTTCAACTAATCCAGATTTGGAATCGTGTTTTCATTCATTCTAGCAATAAAGTCCTACAAATCTTCATCTGAAGGCAACATGAGACACATACACATAGACAAAAATAATCAAACTTTAAAGAAATGGTGAAAAGGCAATAATGCAAACTTTCATATTAAGTGCATTCAGCTGTCAGAAAGGGAGCTAATATGCTTATAATGCATCTCACAAAGAAATTTTTGTACTAACTAAGAAACTACTAAGTGCAGGTAAAGGCTCCAGATTTAAAGACAGGCTTGCTACCAAACATCCACAGTGTACAGGCAGTTCTTCCACATGTTTAACAAGATATTTTTAAATGAAATCTTGCTTAAGGGAATTACATACTTAGGCAAGAGCTGAGCAACTCAAGATTTCAACATAGGTCAAATGATAGTAAACAAACATGAACCAATGACCTAACTTGGACAACACAACTCAAGCTTGTGATGACTATCAACAGAGGGAATGCTAAATGTATAAATATATACACTCACATATTTGTGTGCACATGTACAACTCTTGGTTTGTCAGATGACAAGTAACATATCTCCTTGGTTCTTGTTACCTTCCCTACTGAGCTAGGAGGTACAATTTATTTAGTCCTACGCATTTGGCAGCCACATCTGAAACTCACAATTATTATTAAAATCTATATTAAGCAATAGCATCTGCATTCTATAAGTACTTCCACAACTACAGAAGTGAAAGTAGCAGATGACAGAAGCCTTTGAGCAGTATTTCTAAAGACAAACATAATAAGAAGAATTAACACTTGACAATGGACAGTTTCGTTTGTCACAAGCATTACTTGAATTCAGCTATCTAGAATGAGTCTATACATAACAGGTTTATACATAGCTGTTACATAGTTATACCTATTGCTATACCTATAGTAATATAGCCAAATCAGCTGCACAAGGAAGTCATTACAACCTCAGACCAAGGTCCCCTCCCTTTCTACCATCAGTCACAAGCATTAGTTACACTAGCAATTAATCTATTGCCATTAGATGATGGCATAGAGACTTGCCCTACAAGATGCACCACTTTGAGAGGAGCCATGCCCTGCATTTCCCCTCTCACAGGACTTGTGTACTTGCTCTGTTACTCCTTCAAACTAACCTTAACATCCTGCTTACTGCTTAAATAGGACAAATTCACTAGATTACATTGGTCCAAAACATGGCTTTTACTTTGAAGTAAGCATGCTGCATTAATCTAATCTGCACCTGCTGGCACAATATAGCCACATACAGTCACAAACGAACAGATGACAGTCTCTACCTTCCTTAATTGCTTTGACCAGAAAAAAAACTCACTTGCCTTATTAATTCAGTTCTCTAGGAAGCCCTACTTTCAGGGGCAGGACCCGAGCTGAGAGGTGAAGGGAGAAGCCGCCAGCACCTCCATCAGCAAATAACCCTTAAATGGCCCCTGCCAGAACCCCGTGAATCGGGCCGGTACACTGGGGTGCTCTGGGGTCTGCTTCAGCGGCGAGGGAGCTCTTCGGGGCTGGAAGGGGCAGCGACAACCGAAACGTATGGAAGCGACGCCAACCCCCNCCCCCCGCGAGTGCGCGGTGCGGCGACGCGCGCCGCAGCCGTTGCCCCCGCACCGCCGCTCCACACAAAGCTCCGCGCGTGGGGGCGGGTC
>VZTY01019026.1:8414-23341 GCA_013400935.1 Turnix velox
CGGCTGGTCCTCCGCTCGGCGCCGCGAACCTCGCACGCACGGTCACACACTGCCTCCGCAGCCGCGCAAGCACACACATGCCGATACGAGTGCCGCGTCCCGCCCCCTCCACGGCACCCACCCCACGCACCCTGCGGCTGTACTCACACTTTCCCCGGCGCCGGCCAACTTTCTCCGCACTCTGCAGCCGCCCCCGCTTTCTTCCACACCCTCGGGCCACGGTTCCGGCGTCCGGCCGCCCGCAGGAGCGCAGCTGCCCCCGTCCTCCTCTTGCAGCACTCGCTGGCCATGGCTGGGAGGCGCGGAGCGGGCAGCGGGAGGCCGTGGCTTGGAGGACTCCGCTGCCTCTGCTCACTGTACGGGAGGCTCCTCTGCATCTGCGGAGAAGTGGGTGGTCGCGGTGAAAGGAAATGGCGGGTGGCTCCGATACCGGTGGACTGTGGAGTGCGTGTCGGAGTCGTCTATTTTACCATTCCCCTTCTTGTCTGTTCTAGCGGTGGGGCGCGGAGGGGAGGTGCACCAGCAATCACTAAGCGACTCTGAGGATGAGCCCTTCATCCCTGCTCGCTCCCAGAGATAAGGCGGGAGAGTCCGCGGTACTAGCGGCGCTCCCGGGCGGCCGCCGCCGCGGGGGCTTCCTGACCGCGGGGCGGCCACTGGGGCGCGGCGCGGTGCTGTGCGGTGGGATGCGGTGCCTTCCTCCGCCGCCAGATGGCAGCGCAGGGCGATGGATGGGTGGTGCTGCCCCCGCCGCCGGTAGCTCCGCAGGGCGGGAGCTCTCCGCGGGGGTGCGGATCTGGTGCGGGGGAGTCGTTGGTGACTGCGACGGGGAGAAGCGATGTAGGTGATGCGGTGCTAACTGCCTTCTCTTTGGAGCCGGTTATGAGAAGGTGCTGTTACTCCGTTGCATACGGAACATAGAGGTTCTTTGGTTTTTAGTTGCTTTGGAGTTTAGTTTGGTTTGGTTTTGGTTTTTGGTTGGTTATTGGGGTTTTTTTGTGTGTTTCTTTTTTTTTTTTTTTCTGAAGTAAGCTGACTGTGGTAGTGGTGATGGGTTTTTTGCGTTTAGCTTTAGGTTTTTATTTTCCATGAAATTACATACTTGACTGATCTTGGGGAAAAAAAAAAGTAATTCATTTGCACAGATGCAAAGGTGTGCACATGTTCATAGCGGTGTGTTCATTAGTGTTACGTGCTGTGTGAATTTTCATATGTAATTCAAGCAGGTATTGTGCATACAGGAATGCACAAACTACATCCCATTTGCACAGAGCTAAGATTGGAATCCAACAGTTTTAACTCGAATGTAATGTTAGTTCTACTTGCGCCTTCATGAATTTTCTTTTGCAAATTTAAACACTGACAGAGGAAGAATACTCTATGTATGATAAGTGAATTCAGCAGACCTCTGTGAAATCATCTCTTAACGTCCCAACATGCTAGAGACAGGGATGATTGTAAAGAAGCACCTTTTTTCTTCATCCTTAGCCTTCCTCAAAAGAGTGTTCTTCTTTTTGTAAGTGTAAGAGAAGTATGACTTAACTCCTCTTTACCTAGGCCTTAAATAAGGGAGATCTGGTGTTTCTATGGAAGACGACTTTCTTGTATAAACCAGGTAATATTCCTAGCCTTTTAGAAGCTTCTGGAAAACTCAATAGGAGAAAGAACTTACTTTTATTATTAAAAATTATGTGATTTGGTGCAGAAACAATTGACTCAGCTTAAGATTTTTAATGGCTTCAGACTGAGTTCCAGGAGACAAGTTTTAGTCAGGAAGAGAATATTGCAGCACACTAGGCACTCCTCCTCTCCCTCTTTAAAGCATTTCTAATATTAGGCTTTAATATATGATGATAGTGGAATTAATAGAATTCACAGATAGTTAATAGAGATGTTTTATGGGAGTTACATGTGACTTCACTACATTTAAAAATCATTTTTGTTTTGAATAATTATTCTGGACTTTGAATATATGAGGGTTTATACATATATGCTAACATTTTTGAGGCCTGTCTTATTTACATCATCTGTGTTCCTGTGCTGTTTGTCTGACAAGCAAAATTAGCTACACAGAAATAAGTTTTTATTAATAAGAGAAAAAGGTATTTTCAATAACCCTGGAGGCTAGGCTCAGCTTAACTCTTTCAGTGAAACCATTTTGGAAAAGTTGACATTTCATAAACCTGAAATCTTGTTAAAATCTATTATGCAAAAATCAGTTTTGTACAATTCATTTAAATTATTCTGGTCCTGAGCTAATGAAATATTAAGAAGTATAATGAATATAAAATCTGATTTAATAAAAATCTTACTTCTAAGTAGTTAGGCTGCTTTATTATTTTAGTGGAACACACAGGGTTTAAATAGTTACTATTTTATATCTATTGTGTTGCTGTTCCATTTGTTCTTACTCTGATTTTTTTGTAAAATGCGTTAGATTTCTGTAGAATTTTGCAGAATGTTAATTTCAGTGTGCATGAATAGCATGAGAGAGTGCAAGTCTGCATTTCTCACTGAAATCAGTATGGAATTAGGTTGTTTGAATGGAGCCTAGATAGTCTGAAAGTTTTTCTTACCATGGAAATGTATTTCTAAATATTTGAAATGGAACTGGCATTATAAGCTTGAGCACACTAAGACAAAACAATAAATGCTGCTCAATTTGTGAGATCTAGAGGTCTTTGTTACTGTAGTGTGTAGCTTTTCTTTAATTTATGTTTCATCTGCCTTTTGTTTAGCTAGGAAGTCCTTAAAACCTTCAAACAGACAAACTCGGTTTGAAGGAAAATTGGATATAACTCATATAATCCCCATACAGAGTACAATTCAAGGGATGTAAATGAGGATGGAATAACAGAAATAAACAGAAAATGTAAACATATATGCTGAATACACGTATTGTATCTACAACAGGTTGTAACTGTAACAAGTCTCTGCCCATTCTATAGTATTTGGGTCAGTAAGAGTAGCAGGAATAGTTGATATACTGTGTGGAGCCAAACATGGGAAAACAGGAACTTAGAAGTACCAAAGTGATGGGTGAAATAGTTTGGAAATGACAGATACATACTGTTTAGGGAAGACAAAAAATGCAGAGGAATAATTTTATGCTGATATGCTAAAAACAACTGGATAAAGGTTGTTAAGCAGTAGCACAATGAAGAAGTTAAATTTGAGGGTGAAAATGGGATAGTGCCTGCTTGAATGCAGATTATTTAGTGAAGAGTAGGAAAAATCTTAATGGATCTAATCCAGTATTAAATGGGGGTATAGATTTGATCTGGCTAATGTTGCCTACATGTACTGTGGCAATAGTGAGAACTGATAATGTGTGATATTGTGTGATCATGCAAATTTGTATGATTTCTCACAGACAAATCAAACAATGATGTTTGGGCTGGTATGAATTAGAACAAGACAGAAGAGAACATTTTTCTATGGAGCAGACACTAAACAAACAAGGTGAGAATAACTTAGGCTTAATTTTAGTAAATGATATGGTCTGCAGGAAAACTTGTTGACAGAATATAATCTTAACTATGATTGTTTTGAGCTTTTCCATTTCATGTGAAGTTGCAAGAGAGAAAATGTAGGGGATATGTAACTACAGTGTTTCAGAAAGATATATTGTGAAGCAAAAAGCTTTAAAGAGATTGTTTTAAAAGAGGAGCACCAGAATTGGAATTATGGTAGGGCACACTCTTACGTTATGTAAAAAAATTCAAGCAGTAATGATAGTTTACATTGCGAAAGAGGGGAAGAAACAAAACCCCCAAATCTCAGGGATGAAAAGTATTCCCAGAAGGTAAAAATATTAGTCAAGTTATCAAGGGTGAACACAAAACCCACAAAGAATGAAAAAGAGACATTGATTAGCAAAGAGACATATGCATCAAAGATTAAAAGGTATAAAACCAAACTGAGGTAGGTCATAAATCTTGTCAGACTAAGTCTTAATCAGAAAATTGAAATATAGTTAAGAGAAGTCTTAAACCATATGAGTAAAATGAGAACCTAAGTAGTGGGATGGATTTTGAAGATGGGGTGAACATCAGGAATAAAGTAGGCCTGGACTTGATAGTTATTGAAAAAGTTGTCTTTATTTCTTTTAGGCTGTATATGTAGATTTTTATATATAAAGGAAGTTCTTAATTAATAAAAACTTTTGCCGCATACTGGTATGCCTTAGGGATTGGATGCCATCCAGAGGAACCCAGGCAGGCTCCAGAAGCCTGTGTGAATCTCATGAGGTTCAGCAAGTCCAAGTACAGGGTCCTGGGCTCAACCTCCAGTGTGAATGGGGGATGGAGGAAGTCAAAGTAGGCCTGCCAAGAAAGACTTCAGGGTACTGGTGGACCTGAGCTGAGCTGACAATGCACATTTGCGGTCTAGAAGACCAACCACAACCTGGATTACATCAAAACAAGTGCGGACAGCAGATTGAGAGAGATGATTCTGTCCCTCTACTACCCTCTCCTGAAACCTCGTCTGGAACAGTGTCCAGCTCTGCAGTCTTCAGCACAGGAAAAATCTGGACTTGTTGGAGCAGGTCTATAGGTGGGCTACAAGGATGATCAGATGGTTGTAACACCTCTCCTACAAGAACAGAAAATTTGGCTTAGTCAGCCTGGAGAAGAGATGGCTCTAGGGGAACCTTACTGCTACCTTTCAGTACTTACTGGGGTTCTACAGGATAGTTATTCTCGTTTTCAAATTGAAGAGGGTAGATGAAATGAGATGTAAGGAGTGACAATGAGAGCAATGAAACACCAGAACAGGTTGCTTCAAGAGGTGGTAGATGCCCCATCCCTGGAAAAATTCAAGGTCAGATTGGATGAGGTTCTGAGAAACCTAATCTATTTGAAGATGTCCCTGCTTATTGCTGGTAAGACTGGATGACTTTTAAAGGTCCATTCCAACCTGAATTATTCTATAATTCTGTGATTCTAATAGGTGGGATAGCATTAATTCTATTGCAAATTATGTGGGTATTTTGTGAATTCCCTTTGTATTGTGTATGGTTCTAGTCATGCATTCAAAGATCTTGAAATGAAATTTCATGATCAGAAAGAAACTAAGATAATTGTGGCATGGAAAATGTCTCTACAGAACAGAGAGAATTTTTTTTTTTAAGAGTGATACAAAACCAAATAGCTATTCAAAGGACATGAGATTTCTTAAAAATGCATTTTTTATTTAAATACAAGAAAAAGATCAAAAGCTTTGAACTAAAGACTTAAATTGGGATGCTGTCAAATATCAATGTATTGACTATAGTTTTACATAGCTTAGAAAATTGAAGACATTTACTGACTGTCGGCCAAGTGACATACTGTAAATGTTTTCTCAACAGGTAACTGGGCAAATACACCAAAGTTGTTTTAGGACAGAACTTGAAAAGCTTACAGAAAGCATTGTGCAATTGAATGGGACAGTTCCTGATACTGAATTTGGAATAAAGGGGATCTCTGAGAGAAATTCAGTAGGGTTGTTCTACATTTATACTGTATCTGTTCTCTGCCTCAGGGTTTACTGCAGGCTCTTAGGTCAGGAAGGATGGTTTCCTCTTTATTGTATAATTTAGATTCTGAGTTCTGTTAATTTCTTTCTTTTGTTCTTTGTAAAGTGGGACATGTTTTAATTTCAAGAACATTCTGAAAACAAATTCTAACTTGCTTCATCCTATTGCAGGGGTCTCAATAGTCAATTGGTGGTGCCCTTAATCCTCTTCTCTTCTTCCCTCTGTTTAGTTTTCCCAAAGAAATATTAGAGGTCTGGCTTTTGGTATTTACCATAAAAGTTAAATGTTTTGTTTCAGTACTGGAAAGTCTGTTGCACTATCTGAAGTATAAGTGTTTGGGTTTTTTTTTACTACATATCCAGTATATGGTAGCCCACAATGGTGAGGATGTGGAAATTTAGATAATGCCTTCCAGCTCTGTTTCCATGCTTTCTATTATTATATATGAAAATCATCTTCAACTCAGTTCCATTTTCTCAAAAATGCTAGCTAAACTTAAATCTTTTTCAGTATGTCATGGCATGGATTAGATATATGAAGGAACATCTCTAAAATGACTGTCATCAGAATTCTGATTTCATATGGATCTGAACACTTTCTCTGGTGTAGCTTCTTGGTTTTTCTGGGGAAACTGTAGTGTACAATTCATGCAGAGGCTTGTACATATCCTTACACACAGATGTAACCCTAAAGTATAAAACAGTAAGTAAAACAGTTTTAACAAGAGAATCTCGGATAATTGCCGTATACTTTCTGTCTTAATGGTTTAAAAATTCAACTGAAGGAGCTGGGTTAAAATTCCTATTACAGTTTAGGTAATAGAAATTTGAATATGATGAGTATACTATCCTCTAAACGAAGAAACGGATCTGTCTATTTCATATTTACTTGGGAGCATTAATCACTCCATAAGAATTTCTATTAAACTTTTCTTCACATGCAAAACAAGTTAGCAAAGTAATAAAGAGAATATCAGTGATTACTTATAAATTAGACTTCCAAATGACTCAGTAGTAACAGCCCAAATGTCATTTCTAATCTCCAGAAAAATATTGCTGCATAGCTAATTGTTATTGTCAGTAAAAATATACAGTGTAGAATGTAGATTCTTCAGGCACATTTATGTACTCAGAAAGAACTTTGTCAGTCCCAGTGTTTTCTAAATACTGGATCTAGATCCAAACACTGTAAATTATTGGTAGGAGCATATATGAACATTTGTAAACTTAGCCCTGTGTGACTGTAAGTGAATACTCATGCTTTGCCTTATGTTTCATCATTTGCCTGAGAATAATCAGTTGTTCTAAATTTTTAAAGTGTTATTTAAGACAACCTAACTGCACAGAAAATAATTTATAATTTTTTTTTTTAATTCTCAATTGAATCCTCAAATTGGTTTCTAAAAACCAAATAATTTGTATTTCTTCATTGTGTTTAAGCATATGTTTGCAAAACACAAACAAAACATAATACATGTTAATTGACGATACATATATAAATGCACCCACTTAGAACATACAATAGAATGCCTCTGAACGAAACAGTTTCTAAGATAAATATGAAGCTGTATTTGCACAGTGATAATTAAAAATTAATCTATTATTTAACATTTCTGTCTATAACTATTTCTGCCATTGTAACTATTTTATGTTGCATTAATAGAAAGTAATGAATGTTTCGGGATTTTTTTTTTGTCCTCTTTTTCCCTTATTTTCTAGGAAGTGGATGCACTCCAATAAAAATGGTGAAGCCTTATGATGACCTTAAACTGCATGTTCTGGCTATTAAGTGTGACCTGGGTTTCATAGCACTGGTGACACCTCTATATTTTCTGACTGGGGAGTTTTCATCAGTTACTGCCACTAGGTGTCCCTGTATGCACCTACGTACAGGAAACTGCTTAATAAAAACATTAGCTGAAGGAGTAGAGAAATAGCAGAGGTCGAGTTGAAAACATGATAGTAAAATTAGTGTTTTTTAGAGTTTTGTTTGACAATTATCTTTCACGTTAGTGAGAAGGAAATAGTAACAGATTCATGATTATACAGTTAGATTTCAAAATAAAAATCTGGATATTCATCTAATATTGAGTGGTCCTTTTGATATTATGTTCATATCTATGTAAACCAGGAAATATCTTCTAAAAATATGTTATTTTAAGCTCTAAATTTATAGGAATTTAAGACTAATTGCTACAGTTTATTTTAAAATGAAATTTCAGATTTTAAACTTTTAATTAATTACATATGACTAGGAGTGATGAGGAAACGTTTATTCTGATTAGCTTCCTTTGAAAATCCTCATAAAAGGGATCTTTCAAGAATTATCTAACCCTTACAATTAATGTAACAGATTAATATTAATATAAAATAATTTGGTTTCTATCATAATTCTGTTCATAATCAAGTTGTTATTTTCATGTCAATAAGCTTCTATTGAGCCAGATGATAGCAACTATTATGACACAAGAGCTTTTAAAATTTTTATTCTCACTGTCATTTTTTTAAACAAAAGATTTGAACATTTCAGTTATATTAAGATACTTAGACAAAGATTAAATCAGAGCATTAAAAAGTTACTTGCTGTTGCATCAAAACACAGCATGTAGAACACTAAGAGCTTCACTACAGTGGTGTTTTCTGGAAATTGTGAGTTCTTGACAGTGCCTTCTCTTTTCAGAATATAGATCTTCACACAGAAAATAAACAAATTTCTTTCATCCTCCTAAACATTATTCAAAATGCAAAAGCTGCTTTTCTGAACCTGCGGTCAGTCATCCTGAAACTAGTTGTAATCCTGCTTGTATTGAACTTGTAAATAACAATGATTCTTTTCTGGGAATGTCAGCACTGTCAAACATTTTCTGACTGGACATGATTATCACATAGTCTAAGAATTTGGTATTAGGAAAACAGGTTTTATTTTAAAAGCATTTACTAATTTAACATAATTCTCGACTGATTTTAAGATAGTCATGGTCTTGCTGTAAAATTTGAAGCCACAGTCTTTTAGCCAAAGGTAAGGTAGTTACAAGTGCATTGCACTGAAAACTCATGAACTTCTGAATGCCTTCATGAACCACTTGTTATTTTCAGTCAGCCCTGTCTACCTCATGTTACTGGTTCTTTGGAAGTCAAATGACTGCAAGTCAAAATGAAAGCAATTTTTATCAAGACAGGTATGATAATCTAGTATTAGATTTGATTTTCCACTTGTCTATTTTAAATGAAATTTAATTTATTTAAATCTGTCTTGTCAGTTGACAAGACTGAGTGCTGTCAAATCAAGAAATAAATTAGACAATTATTTTGCATAACCAAAAATCCTTTTTAAAGATACTGTGATGTTGTCCCATGTTCTTTGAAACATAGGCTGTGAGCAGGCTAGCTTGAGCGTCTTTACTGATTACATTTTTTACAGTAATACATAACGAGATTATCATTAGTCAAGGTCCTGCCTTTTCTTTCTTTACTCTGTTAATTCACTGTTTACTGTAACTGATAATAAATTTTCAATTTCTACACACTAGCCAATGGATGAGAGAGGAGTTCTGCTTTATTTTTTAAAATAAAGGAATAAAAGATGATTTGTGAGCAAGGGAGTTTAATCATTATTATACACTGGTGGAAAATACAGGTAAGGAACTGCCTGTGATTTGTTATGAGTAAAATAAATGAGTGGTGCAGCTGTTTCATTAGTTTACTAGTGAATTTACTAGTTTACATGAAAAATGGTAGTAATGCATTTAACACTACTTCTATATTGCATATGTTATCTATGTAAAGTATATACCTTGCAAGACATTAAAATGTATTACACTGAACAAAAAAGGAAAAAAATAATAATTACTAGATGACATATCTTAGTTAAAAGCATCAGAAGCCCTGCAAACTTTATTTAAGTTTTGTTCTGTCAGTGTGATATGCCTAGCACCCCTTCATGACCTCTGTGAAAGAGAAAGTTTCATTCTTCAGAGATAAAAAAATCCTATGAGCATTTCGTTTCTGCATAGAAGTGGTATGAAATTTATGATTTAAGATTGTTTCAGCTGTAGATTTTTATACAGGTCACTGTAGAACCTGTTCTTCCTGCAAAGTTTAAGTAGAGACCCACGTGGGATTTTACTGTGCTGCCATTGTGATACCTAAAAGTTGCAAATAGCATCTGGATTCTCCTTTAGAGCTATCTGTTAAATTAGTATCAATTCATATTGCCATATTACAACCTATGAATTAGAGAAAATCAGCATGATGGGATCCAGTGGCAAGTGAATACTGCATATTTATTTAATGGTACTTGGTTACCTGGGAATTTGCAGCTAAAGATGGAAAAAGCAGATGAAGGAGATGTGAAATGAAATATTATGCCCAGTCTTCATTTCAGGAACTGAAGCCAAATGAAATCAGTTAACTGAAATGTTGCATATGGAATATGGAAAGCTTTACTGAATGAATTAATTTCTCAGAACTCCCTCTGCAACACCTCATCCGGAAAATGAATCTAACTCTTAATATAGTAAAATGTTGGAAAAGTTTTATGTTCTTTTATATCTTGCTTCAGTCCTCTTGCTTGGTGCAAATATATTGCTGTAATGAATCACAACAGAGAAATTTAATAAATAGTAATATCAGTACCTAAATCGTGAACTCTGTATAGATAAACATTAACATTTCGAAGCCTGTGGAGGCTTTGCAACCTTCAGGCTTTGTTAAGATACTGTCTTCCTTTACAAAGTCTTACCTACTTTTGAAATGCGTCTATGCAGTGTTGAATGAAATTAATTCCTTCCACTTGAACAATTTCCCAACTGCAGTAGGAAAGGCAAGAAATGTTTTATTTAGCTTTATGAACTAAAACATACTTTTAAAAGGCAGACAAGTGTCGTGTTTTGAGATAGTCTCACTAGGCAACCATGCATGATGTCTTAGTCTGGGCCAGTTCTACTTACTGTCCTATAGATAACAATGTGAGATGGACATCTTCAAAGGATAATTCTACCTATATGAGTTAAAGTTTAGTCTAAATGCATGTCCCTATCTACTGATTGTGAGGACATAGTGCATTTAGTGTTATGCCTGAACTGATAGTTGAAAGCAAGTGGGCTTAATACATACTTAGTGTATTAAAACCAAAGATACATAAATATAAGTGCAATGAGATGAGCATATATTTGTACTTTGTATCATCTGTATTCTTATTGACCTGGATGGGAGTCTGGGGGAAATACAGTGCTAATCATCATGAGGCAGATATTGTATCAAGATTCAGTCTTGCATGAGCAAACATACTTTCAAAATCTTAATATTACAGGAAACATGTCTCAAAAAAACTAATTTATATGGTTGCAAGCAAACAAATATGAAAAATCAGTGTGACTTAATTTATTTTACATAATTCTGTCTACAATATTTTTCTTTTTCATTTGTTGTTTTGTTGCTGTTCTGGAAGAGGGATTGGACTAGATGATCTCTTGAGGTCCCTTCTAATCCTTGATATTCTGTGATTCTGTAAATTGATGTGTATGAATGTATGGATTTTGGAACATTGTTGTTAGCATTAATGATGTGATAGCAGACCTGTGTAGCCAGAAGTGAAGGTTTCTGTTTGTTTCCCTTTTTGCTTTGTTTGCATACAGCTAATAGAGCTCAATGGCTAACTTTCACATCCAAGATAAAATATAGCTACTGTCCTTGTTATGCTGAAAGCATAAAATAACATAAAACTCATCCAAAATATTACTACAAAACACAAATAATTTATTTCTCTTTTAGCTTTTGACAAAAGGTCTCCACTTGTATGTCCTAATTTTTAACTGGAAAAATCTATTATTCTAAATAACCTTCTGACACTTGTAGGTATCCCAAGCATTTGATTCCAAGTCATTCATCATATAATGCTGTTTACAGCATACTCTCTCAAAAAAAAAGTCCATTTTTTAATTTGATTCGTAACTATTACACATGTAGAGTAAGAAATAATAAAGATTTTTCATCTTATGAAAAAAATTCATATGGTGGTTTCATGTTGCATTACAATGCAGTTGTTGAATAGTAAAATATATGTTATGTTTATTTAGCAGCTACTATTTAGATATTCCTCTACTGGGTTTTGGTTTCTTTTTCTCATCTTTATTAAACTGTAATTATGAGGTTTAAAAATTCATTAATATTTTCAGATTTTTATGCATAAACATATAACTGCAAGTTTGTGGTAATTAGTGTTTTTTAGGTTTTTTGTTTGTTGGGTTTCTTTTAAATCCAGAGACCTTTATGTTTTCTTGTAGAAATTGCTAACTTACATAAGTAATTTTTTTTTATTTTTTTCATTTCAAGCCATATTCTGACATTATGGGTGCTATTACATTCATATGATACTATTAGAAAAATGGAAGCAACAAAAGCTTTGAGCAGAGAGACAGCCCTTTTTTTTTGATACTTCTCTGTCACGTTTTCACTCTTCAAAGTAGTTGTAATGTGGGACATTCATCCCATTTCCAAATCTTCCCATACTAATATGCCCTGTATATATACTGGTGAAGATTTAAACCTGAACTACTTTTAAATTCCTTGGTCACAAATCTCTTTCTGCATTCTACCCCATAGCATGTAATTTCAGTGAACTGCTGAACCAGTAATACAGAACTTTAAATTATTCCTAGATGAGCATTTTTTTCCCAAATTATTTTATCATTACATACAATTTTACTTTTCTGCAATAGGAATACAATTTGTATGCTTGAAACAGGCTCATATAATAAGAAATATGAGATACCATACAATTTTGCTGCATTATTTGCATACCTGCAAAAGTTTATCTGTTGCCTTGCATAGTCCACTATCCACTATGAATAGAATACTTCCAGTAGTTTTAATAAACAAAACTGTTAATGTATAGATTGATAATGACTTAAAAAGTATATTCTTAGACATCTGACACATACGTAGTATAAACTAGCACATTATAATCATTTACTTTTTCTCTTTTTTTTGCAAAATTTTAGTAGAATTTTGTTGATAACAACAGATTACAAAGTTAAAGCTTCATTGCAGTAAAAAATACATTAAATAATGATGAGTTACATCTGTAGACAAGTTCAGGGAATTGGATATTAAAAACAGGCGGAGATGTATACCTAAACCTGAAGAGGCAAGAAATTGCTCCTATGGGAGGCTATCTGTTCTTACTGGAAAAATACATGAGCACCACATAGATACTGGACCTTGTTTTAATGAGGATTATTTGCTCTAGGCCGCCTCTACTTAATTGTAAATAAGTGTTGAAAGTCTCCTTAAGAAATTAATCATCTTCTCAAGATCACCATTTCTTTCAGTTCACTTTGTCCCGCGGGGAAAGTAAAAATCCAAGATAACTTAAAGGCTTATTTAAGTGCTAAGAGGTAAATGGGAGAAACTCAAGTTCAAGAACCTCTTAGGGCTATGCAAGAACTCACTGAAAATGAAAGAGCATTCATGCTGCTAACCTCAGTTTTGGAAATTAAGAGAAGTTGCTTATGTGAAAGATCTACGTTATTATGTACTTTAAAGGTTAGTGATGAGATATGAGTTTGAGATTCTGTATTTAGGAAGTTTTATTCATAAATCTGAGGGATAAAAGATTCTGGGGCAGGCAAAAATCATGCTTGACTGAGCCAGATTGTAACAGAAATTTTTATTATTAACCCATATCAAAATGTTCCAAGATGTCTTAATTCAGTGCAAGCCTATTCCATTGTTATTTAGCCTTATATTTCCCCTTCATATCTCCCAAAAGAAAACCAGTGCCCATGGGAAATTCCCAGTTGGTTGCTGAGATGCTGAGAATCTTAAAACCAACTCATAAATTGAAATATCTTAATTTTGCTGCTAAGTTTTTTCCAGTGCTGTTTTCTGACCTACTAACTTTTCTGCAGTCTATATGGAGATTTCGGAGCATGGCAAATCAATAGTTATCTCTTAAATACTTTACAGAACTCTTTATCATGAGTGACATGCCATACATACATGTATCATCTACATACTAAAATCTAAAAGAAAGATCTTCCAAGAGGTCTCTCATTTTCATATCCTTCAGCATGTTCCAACCAGAAGGTTATAGCCATTGTTATGCATATAGCAATTTGGAAAGTGTGGAGTATCTCCTCTCTTCAGCCTTAACTTACTCTTCACAGCAACCTTGTCCTGACCTCAACCTTCAATAACCAGATGACATTAATACTGATACCAGATTATGGCACTATTACTGAGGATATTTGAAATTACTGTTAGATTAACTCTGTTTATATCAAGTACAAAAGTGGTTTTTAAAACAACTACCATATAAGGGTCTATAGTGTCTGCCCATATTATTTTCAGTCTAAATGCTATAAGCTTTACTTGGAGAATTCTGGGCTGGTTTTTTTATGCTTTATAATATTCTGGAAACTGCTATCAGGGGGTTTGGTTTGTTTCTTTCTTGTTATTCTGTTGTTTCTAGTCTGTTGATTGTGGTGGCATATAATATGACTTAATTCTGCTGCAAATCCTTTATTTATTTTACTATAAAATACATTTTCTTTGCAGTTAGTGTCTAGGAAGTATTTTAATTTATATTTTTCTTTCTTGCTCCATGTCTCTGTACACCAGTGCAATTTGATATCAAATTATTGTTTTCATGGATCATTAAAACCAGTATTTGGCTCAGTTATCTCAAAGCCATCATTCAAGGAGTAGTATACCACTCACAGCATGCTATTTTATTGTGAAATGTGGTGAGACTACTCCTTTCATACAGAAGATAAGTGATAAGAAATTTTCACCAAGGAACCTGATAACATGACTTTAATGTTCTCTTAAAATTGAAGTTTCAAAATCAGTTCTTCTCAATCAGAGGAAGCTCTGAGTGTGGCAGGTTAGCTTTTATATTTTATGAAGCTGTTTGTGGATCTAATGTTTAATATTTTTACACTCTTTTATTTGGCTTGTTTACACATCCTTTTTTTTCAATTATGGCAAGTTAACTGCCTTTCAAGTTATCTGGGTAGCCTTAGCCTGGTGTTCTAATGCAGAAATGCCTTTTCAGTCACTGTCTCTAGTATTCAATTTTTTCATATAGTAATTTGGCATGACCTTTTCAATCTCTGAATTAACAACAGGGATACTTTTTCAGTGATTTAAAATATGTAATATAAAAGGAACTGTGTGGACCTACAATGCCTAGCATAGTTATTATCAGTGTTGGCTAGGTCCTTCATAGGCTGTAGTTACATTTTCCTCCAAAGATGTGAAATGACTCAGTAACTGAAGGTCAGCTATCACAGTTACATTTTCAAGTGTAAAAATGCATTTGTAAACACTACAGAGTTTACAAAGATATGGAAAAGATAAATTAATATGAGGCAAAATCCTGTTCAGTTCTATCAGAATAGAAT